>VOPJ01004743.1:0-62087 GCA_014673585.1 Semibalanus balanoides
AGATGACCGGACGGACAGAGACGAGACAAGACGAGACGAGATGACCGGAAGGACAGAGACGAGACGAGACGAGACGAGGGAAATGCGTGACTTGCTCTGATCGGAGTCTGATGCTCAATGCTCATGCAGGGGATGTGCGCCAGGTCGGGTACAGACGCGAATAGCAATGGAATGCTGGAAGCAGGCAGCTATGACGCATGTAGCACTGGAATGCTGATTCGCTGACGTTGAGTAAAGAAGATAGCGGTCGGATGCTTCGTGCTAAGATAAGATGAGTACCTAGCTAAGATAAAATATCCGACGGGAAGTCCACAAAGAAGGTCTCATGACCATGAGAAGGCCGGAGGTTTTCATCCGTGAGAGTTAATGCGACCTCCAAAACATGCAACTGGTCAGTGGATATCTGATGGTCACGTTTGGGTCTCCATATCTCGACAATATACGGTAATGATGCATAAAACAATTTATTGAACTTCTCAGAAACTAATGCAGATAGTAGATAATGATAGTAGATACAGTTGCCTAGGTTCGCGAAAGAAATGCAAACCAGACCGGTATAATGTTTTGATAATTAGGCTGTGTGACTCATCTGAACTAGTACTGGAATAGAGACAGTTAAACTCACCTACTGTGCGAATGTGAGATCAACTCTGGAGTTTTGTAGCGTGGTGTGGGGTGGAGCGGCTGAGGTGCACATGAAGCGGATGGAGCGCGTTCAGCATAAATTATTGATATGGATGTGTGCTCGATGTCGAGTGACAGGGCCTACACTCCAGCACGAGGAGCTCATGGAGTTCTTCGGAGTAAGCACTTTAGCAGCCCGACGAGAACAGCATGATCATTCGTAATGTCCATCGTCACGTCGTCGAATCACCATTCCTGCTGTCTCGATCTCCGCTGGCTGTGCCAACCTGGCTGCTCCGCACCAGGATTTTGTGTAATACTCCGTATGCCCGAGTAAATACGGTCTCGGTCAAATACGGACTGTTCTGTCGCATTTCGAAGTCTTGCAATACTTTTCTTGACGCGAATCGTGAAATCGATGTCTTGCTGCAAAGTGCCGCCAAGTTTAAAAAATGTAATCGCATATGTATGCAGACTATGTACACAGTACAGTCGAAACTTGTGGTGCCAGATTCAGAAATATTGATCCAATGTCCGACCGATGTCCAAGACCATGGTCAGAGTTGTCAAGACCAACAGTCCGAAACTGTCCGAGAATCATCGTTTGTCCGAATTTATCCGAAAGCAGAAACAAATGTATGATATGGAATGTAAAACATCCAGTGTAACATTCAAAATATATGCATAATCATAGGAATTTTTGTCAAACAACGCTACAGTTAAGATATCCAAAAACCACAATCATCGTATAGGTATCCATTTATATACAGGAAAAATATTTATTGATTAAAAGTAACTGGGTGATTTTCACGACAAGCCATCCTTGGGCATTGGATGTCCGAAAATGTCCCAAGAAATATGCTGATGTCCGTCCGAAACCGAATCGGTCTGCGGACAAATTCGGATTTCCGAAAATATGGGCACAGGGCACGAGCGAGGATGTAGTCCGAGAAAATGACTAACTCAGCTGCGATCCCGGCCAGGGCACTATGGTCTGGGTTTCAGGACAAATCGGCCGTTGCTGCGTCTCTGCTCGACTCTCAATGGCTTACGCCACTGGCGAGAGACCTCCACGGAAGCCCGTCAATCCGCCTAGCGCCAAATCGAGTCCATATCCTCCCCCGCTCCCCACCCCTACTCCCAGACGCTCTCCCGACCCGGGGAGGACAGCACGCCAGGGGCCTCCCACCAGCCCGCGGCCGAGAGTCTCCCAGGGTTCACTTACGTTTCGATTCTCGCCCGCCCCCCCGCCGCAACGGCCGACGTCCCGTACCCACACTCAACAGACACCAGTCCCGCCCGCCCGTGTCGCCAGTACACTGCGATTTTTGCTCGGACTCCACTCTAAGAGTCTGCCTCCACCTTGGACAACCTTGACCCCGACGACGGAAACATCATCCCCGCTCTCGCTTAATCAGACACCGTTACATCGAAACAATTGCGACGCAATCCGTCCGAGGAGGAGAGCCCTCCCCCGTTTTGCCGACGCAGAACATGCCCTGGAGCGGATCCTTAGCCCCTGAGGTCGACGCCCGCACCAGCGCATCAATTCCTCTCGCCGCTCGCTCATGAAATCATTAATGCCACATCCCTCTCCACACCATCTACAAGACGAAGAAACTCCGATTCCTTTGGTTCCCCCGCCCGCTGTCTCCCCACCGCCTCGGGAACTACTTTACTTCTCGTGTAAGCACTTCCACGCCCTCCTCCCGGTTGGTCTGATTTCTACTCTTACGTGCTACGTACATCCTACTTTACTTCCTCACCCTCCTCTAACCTCCCTCCCTCATACCTCCCTTACCCTCCCTCATACTCATCTCCTGTCCCTTCGATCCCTCGATCCTCCCCCCTCCCTCCCTCCCTTCCCTCAGCCTCCCTCCCTCCTCCCTCCCTCCCTCACCTCCCTCCCTCCCTCCCGCTACTTTCCAGCGAGACACAAAAAGACACCGAGCAGCAGGGCCGTGTCGGCCGGCGCCGGGGCCACTCCACCATTTACGGCTGCAGGCGGCTATTAAAGTGCGCCGAGCGGCCGGCGCGTTTTTCGTCACGTCTCTCGTCTGCCCCGCCTGCCTCGTCTCTCTGGGATGTGTGTCGTGTCGTGTCATGATGTGTGTCGGCCCGACCGGCAGAGTCCTGCTCACCTGGGGGTCGCAGTAGTCGGGTCGCCGCGAACGGCGGGCCTCCGTCACACTCAGCACCACTGCCGTCAGCAACAGCTGCAACAGCCGCATACACACCGGGTCAGTAGGTTAAAGTCATGCTGCAAGGGATGACATGCAGGGCTGGTAAAAACGGTTTCGGTGGCGCCGAACCAAATCTGGCCGAAACAAAGTGGCTCCGTGACCCCGTGACCTGAGGGGCCCCTATGTGATGGCTAAAGGCCCATTCGGCATGTTTAGGGCCCTTCTCACTCGCCCAGGGCCCTTTCGGTCTACCCAGGGGCACCTACGATCTGTCCAGTGACCAAAAGTAAAAAGTTTCTGTGCAGAATGGCCTTTTTGGCTCCGGAGCACACTTGAAAGGGTATTTTCTGGCACCCGCTTTATGTATCCTGTTCGCACTTTTTACCAGCCCTGATGACATGGTCTATGACACTAGGTCACAGACCAGGTCATATGAGGCTACATTAGGTCACCAGATATTAGATGAGATGAGTGGATGTAGGATGAGGTCGGAGGATATGAAATGGCATCGGGTTACGGAAGATGATAGCAAATTGTTTCGATGAATTTAGACTATGTCAGTTGAGGTCAAATTAAGTCAAATTTAAGCCGACGCTGACAGAGGAGTCGAAAGATATGAAAGTAATATTAAAGATGTTATAAAGTTTACTAACGTTTCCAAGTGACATCCACCATGACAAATATGATTAAAGTTGAGACATAAGCCGTCTCATCTCGGTAACAAACTAGGGCACATTATTCACGGGAGGTAGACTACCGGGGAGGGCAGCAGCGGCGGCAGCCACCAAGGCGCATATAGACAGTGGAGGAAGCCACCGAGGCAGCATATAGACAGTGGAGGAAGCCACCGAGGCAGCATATAGACAGTGGAGGCAGCCACCGAGGCACCATATAGACAGCGGAGACAGCCACCGAGGCAGCATATAGAGTATAGACAGTGGAGACAGCCACCGAAGCGGTACAAAGCTAAGCGGCAGCGTCCGGGCGACAGCGACAGTGTTCCCGTCAGGGTCTGGGACAGACCATGACGGGGACACTGAGAGAGACACAGCCGAGACAGGGGACACTGGGAGAGACACAGTCGAGATAAACTTAGACAAGCGATAAGACCTCACCTTATAACAACAGTGGACCCGTGCGAGTAAGTAGCGCATTGACCAAATGATGCGGTTAGTTGTTTCAAGGTGTTATCATGCATTGTGGAGGGAATGTTACTGAATGAGCTACTTAATGAAATGTATTCAAATGTAAGCCCAGAACAGAAAAAATTGCAGCTACGATATACGACAGTGATTCAGACCATTACGACAAAGGATACTCGCATGTCGCCAACAATGGTAACACGGTACCGACACGTCAAAGGTGCAGGTGGCGCGGGTTGACAACATATCTAGCACAAACTAGCTTGGCAACTACATGATTTCGAGAAGCGCACAAATAATGCTGCTTGTTCTGTACCATGGCGCCCGTTGCACGAAGAAAAAAAACTCCACTTATACAGGCATAATGTATACTGAAATGAACAGTGAATGATGAATTCCATAATATTATTGAAAAGGTTAGTGGATAGTTGGGTACGATGTATTCGAACTCGCAAAACTACTTAGTCTCCAGAAACTAGAGAACTGTCTGTGGAATACAATTGAGTTTATAGTTGCATTGGTCCACAAACTCAGAGCAGCTGACCAGGGCTGCAGCTTTGGAACACAAAACGTGGGGAGGCGATCTGGCTCGGTAGTAGGAAACCGTGGGAACTGGGGAGGCGATCTGGCCCAGTGGAAGGAAGTAGGAACTCCGCCAACTAAGCCAGTGACCGGTGTTAAAATCCAGGGCTTCTGAATAAGTCGATCCGGCCTCAAATTCTTCTCGGAACAGGGTGAGAGTTCGAGTTAGCGTCTTGGCACCAATATGGTGCCTGGTCACTGGCGGATCTAGAACGGCACTTTGTGGCGCCATGGGGAGGGGGGGTCATCACCTCAAAAATTGTCACAAAATAACAAAATAAAAACGCATCGGATTTCGCTCCCGTACGCATTGCTAGACATTTTAAAATGAACTTCCCTTTGCAAAAGTTGTGTGGATGTCCCTCTACATCACGAAAGGTCTAAATTTGAGCCAATTTCAGGCGGTTTGGGGAGGGGCATTTGTCCCTAATGCCCCCTCCCCTTGGATCCGCCAGTGTGTTTGGTCCAAAAACCAAACCGAACCAAAGCCGTGACAGTTAAAAGCAGGTAGCCGTGGGCGACCCCGAACTCAGCATGGCGTGGGCGTCCTCAGGGAGGGAGACCACCCGTCAACGGACGGCCTCATTAGCGTCGTGAAGAGACGCCGACCGACGATTGCGACAGCTCATCCCTGTCGACGGCGACGCGACGACAGACCGAGGACGCGTCGTCGTCGTCGGCGGCGGCGGCGGCGGCGTCGACGGCGGCAGGGAATGAGCTATCCGTCGTCGTCGGTACGGATTGGGCAGACGTGACCAGAGAGACCTCGTGAATCCATGAGTTGCCCAGCCGTCATAGTCGTCACAGTCGTCACGCTGGTGACCAGCGTCACGGCCGTGACGGTCAGTGGATGGTGCCCGCATATGTCACGGCTCGTTGGACACACACAATCACATAGAGGGGGAGAGGAGGGAGCGGGGAGCCCTCCACATACTGTCCAGCTGGGCCTTCACCGCCGCGCCGGCCCCGTATATATCGATGATGACGGCGATTACAAATGACTTTGCCGCCGCAGGCAGTCAGCGGTGCGTGGCTCCCGGGTCTGATGGATGGTCTTGGTCTGCCACCGAGAACTGCCGGTAAATAACCTCACGTGGAGGAGACCGAGACACCGCACCTGCCTGGTACAGGTACTAGAGGACTCCGCTGTCGCACTAAGCCGGCTACAGAATGGTGCGCTGGTTTGCTGTTCCAAGCTTGATAATAAATGAGAGTATTCTCGGAGGGAGAATTTCCCAGTGACAAAGCGGGGCTGGGCGTTGCCGGTGGTTAGCCAGGGCCGAGGGAGACCCCACCCCCGCTGTGTGCCGCCGCCGCCGCCGCCGCCGCCGCGTCTGTCCGGTCGCTCCGGTCACTTTTTACCGAGCTGAGCAGCTGAGTCAACCGAGGGACGGGCGGAAGGCGCAGACAATGTCCGCCAGTCTCATCCATCACGCGTGGGTGTAAGCCTGACTTGGCCGGCTAAAAACGGCCTCGCTCGTCATGAGGTCTTAATCCGCCGCCGACCGGCGCCTCGATAACGGCGTGGCGCCCCGCTCCGGGCAAATTGTACGTCTGTCATCCTTTACCCGTTGTCACAATTTAATGGTAATGGGGCGGGTGGGGCCGCGGACCCACCGGCCGCCGGCCGCCACCAGCGGCTGCTTTGATCTGAAGGCACGGGCCGGCCGGGGCCGTGTCACGTGACTGCCAGGTAAGGTCACGTGACCGCCAGGTAGAGGCTCGGCAGGGGTCCGTCACAGCGGGATGTCCCCAGCCGGGTCCACCGCTCCAGCCGAGCTCACAGGCTGACCCCAGTTAAGTAATTCTCGGAAAGGACACGGTGAGACTGGACGCTGGGCATGGGAACTGGAGTCGGGCTCTTCTAGCCATCAACAGAACAGCCCTGAGCGGCAGCAGCAGCAGCGGTGGTGGCGGCGGTGGTGGTGGTGGCGGTGGCGGTGGCGGTGGCGGCAGGGGCGGCAGGGGCGGAAGAGGCGGCAGGAGCGGCAGGGGCGGCAGGAGCGGCAGGGGCGGCGGTGGCGGTGGCAGTGGCGGTGGCGGTGGCGGTGGCGGCAGGGGCGGCAGGGGCCGGCAAGGCGCAGTAGAGGCAGGAAATACGCTAGCCGCAGTCGTAGCAGGTGGTACCTAGTTTGGCCGCCGTAGTCGGTGGCAGTTTGCTGCGCGCCGAGGCGCCAAAACTGGAACAAATTGGTAATGGCACCGCCGCCAAACGAGGGGGTGCCGACTTTCAACGCTCGGCTCCTGCGATTCCCACGCAGAGCTCGCGAGTACGGTAAATATTGAAACAGAGGCACGGCTGCCGCATTCGAAAGCCTGCCTCAAGACGCAGCCCGCCGCTATCTGTTACGTCAAATGAACTCTCTTCAATATGTTGGCAATGCATCGAGAGGTGCTTTGTTCTACAAATGGCACGGTTCAAGAGCCTCTTTTATCCTCGAGCAAATGCTCGAGTGTGCGAGTGGCACAAGCCACGATGCATGTTATATCTGTCCGAATTCCGATCCAGCAGCACAGCGTGACAACACGTTGGCGAAGACCAAACTGTTGGACACCCGAAAGCCATATTCACTCAACAGCGACACGTGTCATGGCCTGGCGACATGAAAGCAGCACACTAAAGGACTGCAGGACCGCCGCGGACCATGTCGCGTGCAATGGCACACCTAATGGCGGCGTTTACCTACCCGGCGTACTACTACCCGGCATCAGAGCCGCCATTCAGACCGACTGTCATCAATCAACATCAACATTCCGAGCGGGCAGCGGCACCACTTTGCAGCCTGACTGCGAAGTTGCAGCCGGGGGTATTTGGGGCGTTATTTAGGTCTGTGACAGTAACGTCCAGGGATCTCCCGAAGTAGAGGATTAAGGCCAACTGGTTAAGTCATCAGGGTAGTTCTTAATTCTTATCAATACGAGCGCATTTTGGGCGCGCTGTGGATTTTATTTGATAAATACTTATATTGTTTAACTCAGTCTCAGAGTTACAATATTAACAAAGATAATTGAAACAAAGCAAAACCGGGATAAGCACTGCTAGTAAAACAACTCCGATTTAAACTTATCTGTGAGGTAATATCCAACTTTGTTCAGCAAATCGTTATCGATAAAAAGAAACTCACCGCATAAATCAGTCTTGGAAGTGGAGCTCCAGTTATCACCAGCAATCCCATTATTTGTTCCTTTCGAATTCACGTGCTAAAAACACTGGCTCGTCGTGGCAGCTGCTCCATACTCACTCAACGTCACTCTACACGCACACGCACTGTCGGCGGGCGTCGCACGCGTACGACCCGCTCACATGCACCCTCACCGTCCGCAGCGCACGGCAAACTGCCCCGCCGCCGCCAGCAGCCAGCCAGCACCCCTGTCCGCGCGCGGAGCGTGCTCCTGCCCTGCGGCGCCCCCACCGCCGCCGTCCACCAATCAGCGACGAGCACCGGCGCCGCTCGGCCGGCTGAGGTCAAATGCGTGTCACACAGCTGCCTGCCGCCGCAGCTCGTCCCCGGGGCTTCAGAGGGGGGGGGGCTGGTTAGAGGAGGGCTGACTGGCTGGTGGCTATGTTTGGTTGTTAGGGCCGTCAGTCGGCGGAGGCGGAGGCGGCTGCTTCAAAGCCGGTATCGGCGATCTTTGTTGGTGCCGCCCGCGCCACCAGCGGGGCGGCGGTGCTAAAAAGCAGGCAGCCGCAGCGATTAATGAGCGTCCTCGGGTGATGATCACCGATTGAGCTCGGGTCGGCCCGCCGAAAGATGGTATCGACCCTGAAGTCCTGACCGCGCCGTCAGGACATGTTATGCTCGAGTTACGGCTGTCGCCACACATGACAATGCGGCGTCGTATTTGTACGAAACAGTGACACCTCTTCAGATATGGTGATTGGTTTTTGATTGACTTAGTTCGAATGATGCCGTTTCATATCAAGCATACGTATCAATATGTTAGAAAGAAACACATTTTCTCGAATTATTAAACGCAACGGAATGGGTGAGACTGATATCAAGCTTCCCATTACAACTGATATCAGCGTTGAATAATGGGTGTTTATTTCCTAAATGTTCTCATTTACAGTTACAGATTACAGATACATATAATTGTACCTATGCGGATACTCTCACTGGTGGATCCAGCAGTCGTTTTTTTGGGGAGGGCAACTTTTTGGGGGGGCATAAAGGTGTCCCATTTTTCTCCCCATATTTGGGCCGGTCACCTTTTCTGTATTAGAGCTTTAAAATATTTTTTTCTTCGGAAAAAGACCAAAACAAAAACGGAATACTTTGTAGCGTATATGCTACGTAATATACACATATAAGTAGTAATAACGTTTATCTCAAACCGACTCGCGGGGGCGTCGCCGAAGTTCTGTAAGTGGAGGTCGGCTGAAATGACGAAAAAATACGTCATTGCAGCATTTCAATATGGATTTCCATGAAAATGTAAGGTACAATTATTTAGGCGCCGCAAAGTGTACGCAGAAATTTGGTTCGGGTTTGCCTAATAAAACCCAGAAATATGACGGTGGCCTCCGGCATGCAGAGGATGAAATGGCTAATAACAAATGGGTATAAGTACTGCGAAACTTGTACGCGAAGCGGTGCGAAATTTTCAGTTTTTCTGTGAATAGCTGGATTTTGACTGCTGCAAAGGCATTTTGACGATAAATGGTTATATTTATCCGATAAATTGTTAACTTGCTCAGTTTTCTCCTAAAACAAAGCCATTAAACATGATTACCGGTCGCTTTTTGTTAGGCTTGATCGTGCCACTTTACGCCTGGGGGCATGGCCCTAAGGGGATCCGCCAGTGCTGGTAACAGCACTGGCACATTATTTTGTACATTATTACCAATCTCTTTTTCTTGTGAGGCTTGATTGTTTAGGGGAAAAAACAGGTCACTTTACGCCTTGGGAGGTCATGGCCCTAAATGCCCCTCCCCTTGGATCCAACAGTGCTGGTAACAGTGCAAATAGTTTGAAAGCAGAAAGAGGCAGCACAACTTTAACGCATAAAAATGATCCCTGTGTATCTGGGGGAGCTTAGGGGGAGATGGCTCGGGGAGATGGTCCTGGCCTGCCCCCCACTATTAATTAGCTCTGCGGTCCAGCAAGTTAGGCACCACTGGAGCAGCTTCCGGGTGCCGATGTTTGAGTCCTTGCGTCGCCTTTTTTGGAGCTCGGAAGACTAGCTAACATGTCCACCTAAACGTTTTTATGAAGGGAGTATGCCTGGGGCAAGCAATAACTGCCAAGGAAAGCCTCTGCCAGACGCTTAATGGATTTAATTTTGCCATTTTCCAAATTTGTATAAGCAATACCAAAAGTCATGTCATGCGGCGCAAAGCGACGCAAATTTTTTCAGTTTTTCATTGTAAATAGTTGGATTTTGACTGCTGCAAAGGCAATTTTTACGATAAATTGTTGACGTTTTTGAAGAGGCCAAAAGACACGTTGACCCCACTTCGAGGCTATTCGGGGGGGGGGGGCATGGCCTGGTTGCCCCCCTGGATCCGCCAGTGGAAAGGTCCCTTGTCAGGCCTGAGAGGGCACTTACCAGACCTGAAAGGGCCCTTGTCAGGCCAATACTGGGATGCCAGAGCACCCCCAGAGGTATATATCCACAGTGTTCATACATAATAGGCACTAGATGGAGCGGGGACTGCAACTTGGTGTTGCTTCTTCAAATAAACTGTTATACTGGGCCACAAGACATTCATTATCTCGGTAGAGTCATAAATACCTTTCAGGGAAAGCAATGGGTAAACAAAAAATAATACGTTTAGAGACTGCATCATGGTGTTCGACCCATTGCAACAAGTGGTAGACTGCGCCGCACGGCATAACAGCTGGCGGTACAGCCTATACGCATTTCCTCAGGTTCAGATTCAGATTCATGTATTGCGGCTCCGTCCACGCAGATGCGAGGCTTCAGTTGCACAATCGTACATAATATGAGAATAAGAGAGGTGGGTACACACAAANAATACGAAGATGCGATCTTCACGGCTTCTTCCTAACTGCCTCAAGTATGAAGGAGTTACATATGTTTACGGTGATTGCAACAAGTTTAAAATAGTTGATGTTATTTATTTTTTTCACGGCAAAGGCAGTTTCAGAGACTTGAACAGAGGAGGTTTCCAAGAAATATGAAACGCTTGGCTGCCAGTCAATAACGCTATGCAAAGGGCATTTATAGCTATGCAGATGCTAAAGTTAGTTTTTCCTTCTGTTATTTGCATAATTTATTACATAAAAGTTACAGGGGAGTGTTCAGGCACAGCAGAAAGGAGGGCCGGATGACTATCATGGTGATGACGACATGCCAACGATTACGGCACAATATACAGTTAGGAATGATATATGCACATATGAGGCCAGGAGAGGAAATAAGTAACTGTTTGCAGAGGCGTGCTCGGGAATCGGAAGAAGGGGGTCATATTATTGCAAGGAAACTGAGATGCATGGGCCTACAATGACATAGCATACTGCAGTTTTCTGATGAAACATGTGCAGAGGGTACTCCATGAAACATAGGGTAATATGCGAGTCGATAAAAAGGGGTTAGCCAATGTGAATTGAAGTTGCAAGTGAATTAGTCACTGTTAACTAGTTAATATTATAATAGCGGGAATATACATATCAAAAGTTATTTTTCCTCCCCAATTCGGATCCTGGATGCGCCTATGATGCATTACAGCATTATAAATATAACTATCTATGATCAGCAACTTATTTATATTGCTTGGTAGCAACTTGCCTGTGTTCATATTGTTATAGTAGGCCTCATTTTTTCACTAACCATCGCCTAGGCAACAAATGTTGATAACTGTTTTGTCTGATGTCCAAATAAAAAACATCATGCATTTTTATCAACAATTTTTTATTACGTATCTTCTTCACCCCCATATTTAGTGATCTGCACACGCCTATTATTGTTGAATTTTGAAAAGCCATCGTCCAATATCAATCTATAAGTTAATATCTATCGACCCCTCTTAGTTGCGCTGAAATTTGATTATTAACATGGATGGATCGATTATTTGTCCCCTATTGCCCTTCTATCAAACATTTATGATTTTTATTTTATAAATGTAGACCGTGATGAGGGGAATCTAACGCCGTTTGATAGCTGAATATCGCACGGGTAGATCTCGGTATATCGGGGGGGGTCTGAAAACGCCCCCTGCCACTAATAGGAGTAGCCAGGAGCCGGCCACTTTTAGGGTTAAAGGGAATATAGCACCTTTAACATTAGTTTTTAACTGAGATAGCCAGATTGTCGGGTGTGCTGAGAACCCCCAAATCCGGAAAATTTTTCCCCTCCAAAGCGACCTATTGCTGAGTTTCAACGCAAAAACCGTTCGGTCATATGTGGTCATATTTCAACGTCACAAATCCCGTGACGTTTCGCATACGTATCAGTAGTTAACCCTGTGATTGCCACCGGCACTTCGCCTTTTTTGAACCGTCCGCCCAGTATTTTCACTTACCTTTGCGTCCGCCCGACCGCAACCGACGGTCGTCAGGCGCTCCGGCACACCTAGTGGCTCACGTAGGCGTGCCCCACGTCCTTTCCGGCGCGAGCGAACGGCCGGTTTCGACCCAGCCACCAGGTCGCGTTTCACGCCTACCGGTGCACCCATCGTGCGGTCCGCACACAGCTGTCACTGGGGGCGCCAAAAGCTTGCCGTATCGATGCCTCCTTGGTGACGACACAACTCGCTTTGCTGACGCAAGATTGGGTGTGACGTCACACTGTAAACATATACTATTTTCAAATTACAACAAATTCTGACTTTTTTCGCAAAAAATGAATGCCAGGGACCGAAGCAAGGGCATTCTTCTCCAATCATGGCTACATACTTTTCCCAAAGGGCTATATTCCTTTAAGTTACTCAAACGGATAAATGATTTTGGCTTCCGATATTTTACTTATCCTGATTTTGTTTAGCGTGGTTAAAATTCTTAGCCGGAAAGTCGACTGACTTCCTGATACACCTGCTTTCTCTTTGCTGAATTTTGACCCCGCATTCTATTCGATGCAATGCTAAGTAGTAGCTGCGAATGTTCAAGCTCTTTGGGCATTGGTGAAGCATTATTTAATGAATGCAACCAAGTGCGGACTCCGGATCTCTGAGCAATGCTTCCAATCCAGGGGTGGTCAAAACGTCTGTAAAATAAGTCCAGCATGGGAAAATCGGCCAGCGGGGACAAGACCCCAATCGCTGGTGGATCTGCATAATGGCTAAGGCTTAACAGTTGGCTTTGGCTCCAGGAGCAACGTGTCAGCAGTTCAATTTTCGGCCCCCTTTGGGCAGTTTGCGGGATGACATATTTTGGCGCCTACTCTATGCTGCAAGTTGGCACTTTTTACCACCCCTGGGTAAAAAGTGTCAACAGTAGGGAATGTGTAATTGAAAGGTCAATTTCGGTCGATTGGATTAAATCCACCAATCGACCGAAATTGACATTTTAATTACACATTCCCTAGTAAAAAATCGTAGTATACTGAGGACACAGCATACCTAGGATTGTTTTCCAATTAATTTATTAATATGCGAGAAGTCGAAAATGGATTTTATGGATTTTGATCTGAGAATGAATTCCCGGATTTTCCCCCAAAACCAACTTCTGCTCACCAACCTGATCCGCAGAATGCAACATTGTTGATTTTACCAATATATGGCAACTACCTTAAGACCCGCACGCGCCGATAAGTAAACAACTAAACAAAAAATAGCCAAACAATCGGTCAGTGTTTCGTAGCTGGCGGGGGTGGCAGGAGGACGGAGGTGCCCTGCCACGACTCCTGTTACACCCACACGTGCCAACCGGGCAGGATGTGACACGGAGCACTGGGGCACCGGGCACGAGACGCCCCGGAATCTACACCGCGCCGAACTCCGACCCGGCCTCTGAGGAGCAGCCTGTTGAACGTGATCACCACGTCCGGGCAGACCTGAGGTTATCACCCCGAGCTTGTTGTCCAGTGGAGGTCAGTGACCTCGTCGCTATGGGTGACAGCCGGTTGTACTCAAGACAAGTTTTTGGGACTTCTTATACCGGAAACTGGTGGCACATGCAGTCGGATATTGTGATATTGTTTGTTCTTTTGGAGGTGATGAATGGTAGGTAGTATTTTCGGCTGTGCGGTGGGTTTTATGCGGTTTCTACTGGTTCAACGTGATCTGGATTATCATACCTTGTGTAGGAACAAAAAGGATCGTAAGCGGCCTTACCAGTACAGGCTTGCGCGCCCAGTTCCATGCACATATGACACAAGGCATACCTGTAGTACCGGCATGGTTGCCCTATTTTTTACCGCAGGCTTACAGTTTACACCCTGTACAGTTATTACTTAGCCTCATTTCTAGACAGAGTTGTTCAAAGTTTAGCGGACGCTTATTTTTGGTTATGATCGGGCTAAACAATATACTTTTCGGTAATGTTGTGTGTCCATGGGTAGCCTAATCTACCGGATTCATCTAGGACCGAATCCAAATATTGTGTTATCAAGAAGGTTTAGATTGTATTATATTTAATTTTTCCGGACAGATTCTGCATACCTACTAGTGAAATATACAAAATGCAAACCATAGCCTCATAATATTTATATATTAATGAAAGCGAATAAAAAAAGGACCAAAAAGACGGACAGTTTCAGGCGTAGTCCCATCCTTAGGTCTTACACCCGTACAGTTATACTTAGCCTCATGTCTAGACGACCATAATTGAATTACCTACTTAGTGATGTATTTCCAAAAAAATTCCTGACCTACCAATCCCATACTAAAAAAGAGACATTTTGTTGACCAAATACCGACCGATTTGGGTTAAAGACAAAAATGACCAACATTTGACCGACTTGGAAATAGTAGGTGGTGGTGGTGTTTTGTATGTATTATTATATTATATAATAATGCATGCAATACTTATTTTGAAGGAACTCACTCTTGTGAGTAATATCATTAATCTTGATATAATAAGAATGTGTTCTTTTCAGTATTCACATTAATTGATTGAATTTCGAGCAAATTAAGCGTTAATTTCTTGGATCAAAATTAGAAAAAGTAAAAATGTGACGAAAAAGTGAGTTGTTTAAGATAAGGCTGACCAAAAAGTGCTCAAAAATGTATTAGCCTGACCGACCGATTACCAAATCGGTCACACAATTTGTTCGGCTACCACAATTTTGGTAACTGATTGACCACTAATACATATCCATGTAATTTGAAATGCTTCAATTGTTTAATCACCTTTCATGGTCCGTAAAGCCTGTCTATTATGTATCTTCCCTTTTTTAGTTTCTTGAAAACTTATCTAATTTCACTTCCGGATACATGAAAGGACTGATACAAAGGAACATGTGGTACTTCTAGGAAGGTACAATGTTTCCTTAAGTCAGTTCCTTCAATGTACACGAAATTAAAAATTAGAGGACAGTTGTTAGAAACTAACAAAGCGGAAGATACACAAATAAAGGACCGACTGTACATATAATGTACATTACTTCAGCTATCAATTACATCATTTTAGATGCACCAGTCTTTGTTGGGAATCCTAATTAATTAGATGAGATTGGAACCGCACTGAAAGAAACCGATGAATTTTGACTGGATTCGAATCTGAACTGGAATGATTTGGATTAGATCAGACCGATCTCAATTGAATCGTTTTGCTCTCGTTGTGCAGGTGACAGTTCTGAGGGAATCAAAATGTTGTATAAAATGCTTCCCATCTAATCTAAACCAGACTGATGATCAAGTGAATGTCATAACCATGTTCATAAAGAACGATGACGTTCCACATTCTCTCTGTTGCAAACATGAAACTGTTGTCGAAAATAGTTTTCATCTACATGTCCCAGTTCAACAATTTGACATTAAACCTTCGCTGTTAGCAATCAATCTGTTTTCTAAACCGTTTGTATCTCAGACCTATGCTATAGCGTCGACTAGTCATGCCCACAGTCATGGTAATCGCTCTGGTGTCACATACGACTGTCATGAACCGCAGCAGTAATCGCTCGGGTGTCACATACGACCGTCATGAACCGCAGCAGTAATCCACCGCGATCGTTCCCATCACGATCGTCAATGGAAGCCGCGCAGAATCGCACTCTGGTGTCACATACGACCGTATTTATTATCTCGTCAGCGTAACACTTCGGTGTTCCATACATCGTCAATGAGCCGCAGCCGTAATCACTTCGGGTGTCCATGCGATCGTCATGAGCCGCAGGCCGTTAATCGTCGGGTGTCACATACGACCGTCATGAACCGCAGCAGTAATCGCTCGGGTGTCACATACGACCGTCATCGAACCGCAGCCGTAATCACTCGGGTGTTCCATGCGATCGTCATGAGCCGCAGCCGTAATCGCTCGGGTGTTCCATACGATCGTCATCGAACCGCAGCCGTAATCGCTCGGGTGCTCCATACGATCGTCATGAGCCGCAGCCGTAATCACTCGGGTGTCACATACGACCGTCATCGAACCGCAGCCGGTCTGCTGACTCTGCTGACGGGCCGGCTGCGGGGAACACCGGAGAGGTGACAGTGAAAGGACTGTCGCGTACTTCCCGTGACCCGCCACCTCTCTGCCGTATAAACAGACATGGCACTTACGCCACGCGGTGGGTCTGACACCTGCGTGACGCTGAGTCCTGGACTCAGGCGCGCCAGCGGGACGGAGCTCTCCAACAAGCAGAGCAACGGTGCAGGCCTGTTATGGCTAGCCGCTGTCATCATGCATCGGCGATTGGACCAGCCGTTTTCTGGTAATCGATGTTTGAAAAGGCGGTATGAGACGCTCTAGATTTGTTCATCGAACTGCTATGTTGTAATTGTTGCACGCTCCTTTACATGGTACAAAGGCTATTGTCGGATTAATATTAAAGTCATCGTTGATTGTGGTCGCAGCTATTTAAAAGGCTATTTATTTCCTATATGACTATTGACTAATATATGCATCGATAGGCGATAGCGAGCTTAAAAGCTGAAGCAGGTTGTCGCGCTCAAATTTATCTGGTGGGAGAGTTCTAGAGGTTTCCCAGGCAATGTGCAGCTAAGTTTAGCAGCAGACCACTCAGGCAAACCGCAATGTAAGCATTTCGCTTAGAGAAGAGCAAATGAAGCTAGGCGGGCAACTCCCCCGGTGCGCTAGGCAGTCTGGCGTGTGAAAAGATGTAGGTACTGACGCTGAAAGAAGACACCATCACGCCGTAACAACCTATTCCTGAAGCTGCGCTGGGCCGCTTTGTGTCGTTATCTTCCCACGTCTAAACAGCTTCAGGTGGTATGGCATCACTGCCTATGTCATCACATCGCCCTGTCGACACTTGGCGGGCTGTATAGTACACACCACACACATACACAGTACACAGTACAGAGCCAGCTGCCTCCCCGCCCCTCCTCCCCAGGGCTGTCAGCCGACCTCTCAGCAGCTGTCATTGGCTGCCGCTGCGGGTCATAAAGCTGGTAATGAGTCGAGGACGGTTACCACGTATAGGCCACCTGGCCGGCGGGGTGGCTTTCAGAAAACGGTCGGAGGTCGGGAAAGTTGGACGGCAGGGGCTCAGACGATGGAGACGCAAGTGTCGATCAGCGGCGGGTTTCGGGACGAGCGGTGAGTGAACCCACCAGACTGGCCGTTTGACAGAGTGAACCCACCAGACTGGCCGTTTGACAGAGTGAACCCACCAGACTGGCCGTTTGACAGTGCGCTGCGGTAGACAGCATGTGCGCCAAGCGCCATGGGGCATGATCAAGGTGTGAGATGACAAAACAAAGCTGGGACTTTGCTAGCATGTTGTTATTAATAGACAGTTTCCTACAGTGTTTTTCTGAAATATATATTTCTGAACGATGCTGGGAAATGACTGCCAGTCGAGGTGTTAAAAATGTTTTGCACCGAGACCGAAGGCGAGTGCCAAATCTTTTTTGACACCGAGACTGGCAGTCATGACCGAGCAGAGTTCAGAAAGGTATTTCTCATACCGTGTCAAAAATGTTTGATTCCTAAATGAAAGAGCCCTTCTAGAGTGCAGAATAACAGTTGCAGAATAACATTTCTCATTTACCTCTTATTTGGGTTTACACTGGGTTAGAGAGATGGCTATCGCATGGCTGATTCAAAACTATCGTGGCAGGTGCAATGAGTGAGCGATAGTGGGCGAAAAGTATATTGCTTGCATCGTATTCTTGCAGGTGACACAGCGTGTTATGTCTGCACTCGTAGAAGGCTCTCTTCTTCAGAATGTTAGGAGATTAAACATTTTGACTACGGTATGAGAAATACCTTTCTGAACTCTGCTGGTCATGACTGCCAGTCTCGGTGTCAAAAAATATTTGGCACTCGACCTTGTCTCGTGCCAAATCATTTTCAACACCTCGACTGGCAGTCATTTCCCAGCATCGTTCAGAAATGTATATTTCCACACTCTTATTCTGCACTGTTGAATAGGACATCTAACATGTAAACCCAAAAGAGAGGTATGAGAAAATAAATGTTAGATCCTACTTCCTAGTTAGACGTGCATTTCGTTGAATGTTTGTCGAACGAAACGTGGTATTGTCTTCACCCGCGTCGATTTAACTAACACAACAAAATATGCTCCGTTTCTATGGGTTTAAATACGTTTACAATTGCTCGATGTGTCAAAGGTATATATATATATATATATATACGCCCAAACTTTATAATTTTCAACCAAATATAGCGCTTTGCTTTCGGATGTTGGTTCGCTAATTTATCTGCCGAATGATCATGCACTTAAGCAGTGTATCATTTGCCCAATCAATTGGTGGCTTTGAGGTTCAGAAAATTGTGACAATTGAATTTTGTCCGTAATAAGGGGTTAAAATGAGCGTTGTAATCGCTGAAACCCGTATGGAATGAGAAAACGTTTCACAAATACCTATACACTCGACTAACAGAGCTCTAGTGAATCGATTATGCATTCTATTTTGTTGAAGTTGACATTTCGTGCATAGTTGCACATATTTTAACACATTGAATCAATTTGTCAATCTTCTTGCATTCAATTGTATCAATCATTGTTTTCTCTAGATTCATGTACTAGATAGGTTGTAGATATTAAAGCAATATTTTTTTTTCTCTTCAAATAACGGTGAATTATAAATATAGTTATTATACAAAATTATCTCTCATAATTTTCGGAAACGAAACATCTTAACTGATCCAAAACATACAGCTAGTTAATATTTATAGCTAATGAAGTTTTTATTTGAATATGACCTATATAATATAATATAACTTATAAAGTCGGCTTAAAATCGATTACATTATACTCATTGATGCAAAATAGTTATTGCAATATTCATGATTTGCTGATACGGATATATTCACAGCAACAACTAACCCACAGTTTTCGTATGATTTGGAGGCTATTCAAATAGATACTTTTCAACCACGCTTGCGCTTCTGATGAAGTAAAAAGATAGTAGGTACTAGGTATGTTTGTATCTTTTCTGACGTCAGTGACATTAAATACTGACCCAATTCAGATGTATTGTACAAGTTCGTGGATTTTTACGAAAGTGAGAGTGACCTTCATGCAATATGCATGTATTGACCTAAACGGGTGTTAGATTGATGTCAGACAGGGCTGATACATGATGTTAGTGTGTAATATGGCGTATGAGAATCACCACGCATTGAACTACCGTTAAAGCCAACATGGATTATTATGGTGAAGACATTCAACACAGCGTTCAAAGCCTACATTGTCATCATCTTTTCTTCTGCAATAGCTGATTAGGCAAGCTTATCTTCCAGCGTGTGCATTTTTAATGCACTAATGCAAATGGCCGCATCAACTCTTTCTATGTTATCGACTCTCGTTATCTTCCGATGTACATAATATTTGAAGCGCAGTTTTTGTTAGTTTCAAAAAATTGAATTATGCGACAGACTTGGCTTTCGTTATCCTCGCCGATGCTTAAATATAAATGTAAAGGGCCTAACCAAGACGGCACGGGCCAAGCCATGGCTCTCTTTTTTAGAACAGCTCCGACGATTGACCTCGGTGAACTCAAGCCCTAATCTGATTTGTAGGTACTCTCCGTTTGCTTTACAGCCATGTTTCGAGAAAAATAAATAAGTTGAATATGTTGAGACCCCCAGATGGCTTGTGGCGGAGAACATTAAATGTATGTGAAACAAGTGTTTAGCTAGTTTCTGAATATAACATGTGCCGATTCAGAAAACATTACATTTAATTATTGCTATAGCTGCTCGATCATTAGGTTCTCAAAACTATTTAGAATGACGAAATGCTGATCCAAGTGGCCTACGGTTTGACAACGCTGTGTTCGCCACATAAATTTAGTACAAACTTTATCAGACCGTCCAGGACAGAATCGTCATGCATCCTTAGACCATACTGTGTCTCCTCTGTCACTGCCATTTTCAATCGCTGGCCCTGTTTTCGTACCCTCCCTCTCCCTTCCCTACCGTCATCCGATGCGACCCAAGAGGTGCCAACCTTTGGTGTGTGGGGATCCAACCGACGGTACTCGTCTGTAGTGCCCAGACGGTATTGGCTTGGAGGGGTACAATCGAAACTAGAGCTGTCAATTTCAGGACCACGGAGCCGGCGCCGGGCCCCAATTCAGGCCCGGTGGGCCTGAAGCTGTGTCTGAAAGCCTGAGTTCAGACTCTGAACTCAGGCTTGCCGGTCTCATGCCGGGCTCAGCACACGTTCGGGGGTTACTATATTGTTAAATGTATAAGGAAGCAGACATACAGATTGCTGGCTTCCGAGCCTGGCGGGTGCTGCCACATGTGGCCGGGCTTGATGTCGGTGCCAGCTCATTTATGAGCGGTGGCGGTGGTGGTGCCGGTTCCTGTTTTTGGATATTTGCTTGCATCTCTAGTAGAAACCCCGAGGAAAGGCTGTTTTATTAATATGGAAAGTTGATTATTCATGCTCTGAAAAAACAGCACAGGTGACAGTGACGGCGGAAAGTATTTTTTGATTGAGGCGGCAAAGAAAACCAGGGACCCCCTCGGCCAAAGGGCCCCTCCACGCCCAAAGGGCCCACCAAAAATGTCGCGAAATGGTATCTCCTCGAATTTAGGCCACTTTACTTTTCAGGACTCACTAATTGGTTCCCCCAAAACGTCGGACGTCGAAAAACGTCATTTTGAAGTCGCATGCCTTCCGAGGGCCCCCTCAGTCCGACTGATGGACTTTTATCGGCATTAAATGACCCCTGAGGCTGGCCGGGGACACCTAAGACCCTCAGTCATTTGTTTCGGTCAAATAAATAAATTAACTGATTAAACTCACTTTGTGGAGGGGACCTCTTACAATTTGATGGGGGAGGGGCAATCAAATGTTTGGCCAAAACTTCTTGAGAGGGTGGCAGCTACCCCCCCCTCCTCTCCTCCCTGCCCCCTCATCCGCCGCCCTGACAGGATATTTGCCTTTACGAAAATATTGTCAACTGCGTTCATCGAAGGCTTTTGACATAATAATATAGTCCTTTTGTTGTATCTTTTTTGGAGCATGGGTTGGGCTATCCGTGAACTTTACCAATTAATCGTCTATGTTCCCATTCTGCTTGCCTGACGGCTTCCTGCCCCCGTCTATCGGTCAGCCCCTCACTAATCCGTCTTTGGGCCTGAGCCGACCAGCTGTGACGCGTTGACGCCTTCCGGGTGGTCAGAGCTGCCGGTGCGGACGCTATTTGTGGGGACAGAACCAGCGCTCCTCGCTCGGGAGTCCAATGGGGTCAGCGCCAAGGGCCGGCAGTGTCTTCCTGACAGCTCACCATCTGTGACCGGCCAGCCGGACACCGTCCTTTGGGGTCATATCTACCCCACCCCCCGCCGGGTCAG
Source organism: Semibalanus balanoides (assembly GCA_014673585.1). Taxonomy (NCBI): domain Eukaryota; kingdom Metazoa; phylum Arthropoda; class Thecostraca; order Balanomorpha; family Balanidae; genus Semibalanus; species Semibalanus balanoides. The sequence continues at coordinate 21,394 of VOPJ01004743.1, forward strand.
ATCCACTGGCTGTCCGGGCTGTCTCCACTGGACTAAATATAACGCTGTGCCCCACCCCCTGCCTGGTCAGCCTGTGTTATTATCCGACTTACGGCGGCTCCGATAACTCCCACCAGTGTCACATGGTTGTCGAAGGTGTGGCAGATAAGTCGCTAATGACTTCGGCCCCGAGTGACCGCTAGCGACCGAACTGTGTTACTGGGTCTGGTCAGGTGTTACGAAGTCAAACAAATGCAACCGTTGAACGTCAAAATTGACTTCGAATGAGCAGTTGATTATATTGTTAACTATACATACTGCATGTTTATATTTGCATTTGTCATGTTTCAATAATTAAAACGTGTTGATCAGAACCATAGATATCAGAACGCATACCATTTCTTTGAATGTTATTATATCAATTTGATTTGTTTTCGTGACTGAAAATACAACTGATGTTGTTTCCCGAAGCTTCACAACCTTCGAGTGTGATATGTCATAAACATGTTTGGAGTCTAACAAACTATTTGCCAATTAGCTGCGTATGCTGTTATTTTCAGCCATAACCTTCATGATGGAACAGTGGTTAAATGCTTGCGTTTGGTCTTTTTTTCAAACATATTTTAAAGGGAATGTTTCCCCTTTCTGGAAGTTGTGACATTTACGCCAGATCGTTGTTGGATTTTTCACCCTCGACCTTAGGTCTCGGGCAAAAAAGCCAACAACGACAGCAGACATGGGCCATGACTACATGCATAGGTCATAGGTGTCGATTTATATACATTTGGGGTGGCCCTCGCCCCCCATGTTGAGTTCGCCCCCCCTCCAATGGTATCCTCGGCCCCCCAATGTTAACCCTCGGCCCCAATATTTCTGGCTGCTGGCAGATCCAAGAGGGGCAAAGCGGCCAAGCTTCCCACACCACATGAAATCGGCAAACAAATTGACACGTTTCCTATTTCAAAAGAAAATCTAAGCAGCTTTTACGAAGAAACGTTTGTTTTAAATCACCTCTGCATGCATAAGAAGGCGAAATCCGGTGAATTTAACATATATGTGCACTGGCGGATCTAGAACGTGGGCATGGGGGCTAAATTAAAAAAAAGTTTTCATCAATTTTGAAAAACTCGTCGGATTTGGCTTCCTTGTACCTTATTGAACGGTTTAAAGCAAACATGCATTCGTAAAAAATATTAGATTTCCTTCTACGTTAGCAAATATGTCAAATTTCGTCAATTGCAGGCAATATGGGAGGGGCTAAAGCCCCTGCCGCTCTCCTCTGGATCCGCTAGTGTATATGTGTGTGAGGCTTTTGGTGATTTGCTCCCAAAACCAATATTTAGGGATCAAAGATCAATCTCAAGGTCAGGTTGCAAAAGGTAGCTATGCGCAAAAAATATCCAAAAGTCATGCTATACATGTTCAATGGATTATTTTACGCGTGTAATTCGATCGTGATAGTCATTTTACCACCTGACCTCATTGCAGTCGAGTTTAAACTTGTTTGTAGTGACTCACTAAATTTGCTACCCAGAGATTAGGTACCCAAAGTTACACGTTGATGTCGCTATTGGTTTTTAAGCAATTACAAAAATACGTCAGGGGATATATTCCCCCCTCTCAGTCAATGTCAGGTTAACGTTGCCGTTTCACTAAGTAAGGATTCCAAGTAAGGCTTCAATCCTTCTGGAGGATGCAGACGGACAAAAGACGTTGGCTTGATGGGCCGTCCGACAGAAGTCCAAAACTCATGAGGTTTCGTCTGTTTTTGAGTTATTGAGTCGATTAAAAATATACTCGCCTTTGTGCAAGTTGCATTATAGCATGTCTTTAAAATGTGTTAGCTTTCAGCGGATTTTGGTGGTATCAGTAAAGCCATGACGCTGATAGGCTCCCCTTGGATCCGTCCCAAGTTCGCCCCCCAAATCGTTTTCAAAAATCGACACCGCTGCCCACATGCGTTTTGGCCTTAGAATGAGTATTGTGGCAACGGGCGATATGCTAAAACACTTTTGTACATTGTGATTACAAGCTATTGCTCTGTGGTTACTTTTCCATGTGCAAGTTTTTGCGCCTATCGAAGTATCATAACACCGTGCAAATAGTCCAAGATCCATCGGGATCCTAGATCCGGGGTTCAGGAATCCGAAGTGGATCCCATGCTATTTTCCAACGTTTTTGATAACGAAACAAGCAAAGCAGGCACAGACAATAGGGAGAGATCCAGACGCAAGATGTTGCAACGCATATTAGTGCTGTATTGCCGTTATCGTCGTCAGAATATTGATTCCAAATTTGAGGTGTCTGAGATTCGAGTCCATGTCTGGTCCACAGCATATATTTATGGATTTTATTGGGCTAATACGTACAAACTTTGCGCCGCTTTGCGGCACTGCACAACTACGAACTTAAGCAAAAACATTCACATTAATATCTTAAATACACGCTTAAACAATGGAGATGTTTTTACGTCATCTCAGCCGAAATGATTACCTTACAAATTATCGACGACGCCCCTCCACACAAGACGTGATGTATAATTTGCACGCTATACAGTTGCTGACGGGATGCCGACGGGCTGACTTCTACGGCTGACGATCTGCTACTCCCGTCTCAGGGGCGGATCCAGGGGGCCGCAGGGGCCGCCCCCCAGAACCAGAACGCCAGAACGGCACTCTATGGGCTGTCTATCGCCGGGCGCCGCCAGGCGTCCGACGATGGACAGCCCGTGAGCACTCAGCGTTCCTATTATGACTACAGGGCGCTGCTAAGACCATTTTGGCGCCCTTATCAGAATTACCTCAGACCACTTGGTGCTCCTTTGGTGCTCCTGGATTGTTGGAAGGCGCCCCTAAATTGGCATGTGTCCCCCTTCTAAAAAATCCTTGATCCGCCCTTTCCCCGTCTACAACTATTTGCTGACGGCCTACTTCCCCCTCCCCGCTCAACAACTTTTTATAAATAATCAACTGGATTTGCCAACCAACCCCCACCCCGAAAAAAACACGGATGGATCCGCCCATGATATAGCAGGTGGGTCATTTTTGGCAACTCTGTAGCAACCAGCAAGACATTGTGATCTAATTGAATTTATATCTTGATTAAACTATTATTTTTTAACAACTGACATCTGTGAAACACCATCATACAACATATAATATGTCACCACAATTTATTCAATTGTTCAGAACCAAACTTTCGAAATGTAGGACTCGGACTCGAACACGCATTTCTGGCACCATCATTAGCGATTGCAGATGCAACTATGCACATTGAACAAACGTGTTGTTGGTGGCTTATGTAAGATCCTCGGTTGATGATAGCACATCATAGTCCGTTTGCTGTTTGTTGAGAGATCAGCAGGAACAACACGTTTGCGATGTGGACATCTCGAGATGAGGCCATCTATCACCGTGCAGCCGGAATCTCTGCAGTTCATTGACCCCGTCAACGACACAAAGTGTCACTCAACAACGGATTGCAGTGACATGGGCTTCACATGGACTTGAAGCAATGAAAACCAGGAATTCTGCGCCGTTGTTCAAGCAACCAATACATCGGTGACAGCTTTTCATTTATAACGACTAAAAATCATCCTTGAAATGCAGACCCCCGATTTCACATCATGACCAGGAGTGTCATCTCCTATCTTTATCGCAGAAGCGAGAGACGGCACCGCTTTATCCTAAAGTGATTGTCGATGATGCCGCGATTTTTGTCAGCCAGCGTTTTGCAGCATTTTTTGCGCTGGGGCTCCATGACTTTTTGTCGAGATGACAGAGCGATCCTGACGACAAGTTTCGCCGGTTTCTTTTGCTGCACGCGGACGCTGTTCTTGCAATGGACGCTGCAGCGGCGTCTGTGTCAGTACCCGGTCAATGAACCTTTCACTCTGGGTGAGGAGGTGAAACACTCGGTCGGCTTTTCGAGCGTTTCTTCCTGGCTATCTCCGGGCGATGGGGATAAGTCACACCTCACACTCAGGGCCGGATGCAAACTGCACCTTCTGGTTCAGACGAGCCAGCCGTTCCTATGGCTTCACGTTGAAGCTGAAGAGGAAACTGGCCTTCCTCGCCTGTTGCATGAGGTTCTTAGCCTTGATTTCGGATTGCAACATACCGGAGCTGTCATATTTCAACAATCGGTATTGGACTAGTGAGTTCGAGTGTTCAGCGCTCACTGTCTCATTTTCTTAGCATTGCTTCCGGCCACTATCTTCTCTTACTTTATTGTCATTCCACTCCCCTCGCTCCTCTCTCTCTCTCTCTCGCTCCTCCCTCTCTCTCGCTCCTCTCTCTGCCTCGCTCCTCCCTCTCTTTCGCTCCTTCCTCTGCCTCGCTCCTCCCTCTCTCTCGCTCCTCCCTCTGCCTCGCTCCTCCCTCTGCCTCGCTCCTCCCTCTGCCTCGCTCCTCCCTCTGCCTCGCTCCTCCCTCTCTCTCGCTCCTCCCTCTCTCTCGCTCCTCCCTCTCTCTCGCTCCTCCCTCTGCCTCGCTCCTCCTTCTGCCTCGTTCCTCCCTCTCTCTCTCGCTCCTCCCTCTGCCTCGTTCCTCCCTCTGCCTCCCTCTGCCCTTTGCCTCCTCTACACGCCCGGTGACACAACTACGTCTGCGATCCCTCATGCCACCCACTCCTCTTATCACACCCTCTCTCCCTGTTACCCTGCAACTGACCGCGCTAATCTGCATCCTTCCCCTGCCCACTCCAACACCATCTGCCCTCCATTGCCTCCTCTCCAGCGCTGCCACACCCACCTACAAAGGCCCTCCCACTCTCCGATCAACACCCCGCCCACCCCCGGCGCCCCGCCCGTGCCGTGCCGCCTCCCTGCGGCGCGACCTCGCCTCTCACTGGGCCAGCAGTGCACACTGCACAGTGCACGGTGGCCGGGTGAATGACCTGTCCCGGCAACAGCTGACTGGCGTGCCGACACGGCCGGCAGTGGCAGCTGCAGGCCGCCCCGTGTACAGGTGGTCACCGCCGTCCGACCCGCGATGTGACGCCGCCCGCTCAGGAACGACACGCGCCACGCACGTGCGTGCGTGTCGCGGCTCCTGACTGTTTGGAGTGTCGCCTCGTCGCGACTGGGTTTGGTCTGGAGATGAAGCTGCGGGATCAGAGGTGGGGATGTGGTGCGGCGGTGCAGTGGTTCAGACGGTGCAGATGAGGTTAGGAAGCTGCAGTAGGTCGCGGGATGTTGATGTCTGGACTGTGTAATGGTAGACCGGCCTTGGAGATAAAGCTGCATTGCGACGCCAGGCTCAACGAGGAGATCCTTTGTTGTGCAAGCTAAGCTGATTACATGAGTCCATGACGGAATATGATCTGGATCACTTATACCATGTAGGCTGCTATGTCTTTGTCTGGCAATGACAAAAGGCTTCTGTTTTCGTTCCTTTGCTGTTAACTACTTCACACCTGGGCCCAATCCTACCAAGAGCCCAGTCTTACCAAATGCCGTGAATGGGTAAGTACGGCATATTGGTGCGCAGGACTGCAAAAGTTCTGGGACTCGGGATCGAACCGGCGACATTCCTATATGGCGACATAACCGGCACTTGGTAAGATTGGGCCCAAGGGCCCAATCTTACCAAGTGCCGTGATTCGTGATTCGTGAACTGGAAGTCCCAGGCATCGTTGCGTAACCAGACCCAAACCCATACAGTTATATTCCAAGCCTCGCAATCTATGTATTATCTACCCATCTAAATCCGTAGATCTATTTAGTTTGTTGCTTCACATCCACCATGACAGGACCGTAGCGAAGGCTTGACTTAATATAAAAGGAGCTCACTGGCTTTGACCATACTGTGGCTGATGTAACAAAACAACCCCACTGACTTTGACCATAACAACCCCACTGACTTTGACCATACTGTGGCTGATGTAACAAAACAACCCCACTGACTTTGACCATAACAACCCCACTGACTTTGACCATATACTGTGGCTGATGCAGACTGATGTATCAGAATACCCCCTTTTTCTGTAACTCAGTTACCAATTGAACGTGCCCGGTTTTATTTCCGCACTGCTGAGGCGAGATGTTCAAGCCGACAACGGTTCTGATTTTGAGCCCAGCAGGACCTGACCGAGCACTCTCGTCCGGGATAACCCGCGATCACTGCCTGCGGCTACTCTGCATAGCCGCAGCCTACTCTATATTCCGTATGGCAAGGATTTGATGTCTTTTAAAGGACATTTATTTTGCCCCCATCGGTCATATTCGTACTCTGACCAGCTTCACTCCTGATGACATGAATCAGATATCACTATTTTTTCGACAAGCCTTTGTGGAATGTCTTCATTTGGGAAAGTATTGTGATATATGGAGGGGTGCTCGAGGTCCCTCGAAGCGCCTTTCATCGCTCCTCTCCCCTCCGCGAGCTGTCCGTCTGACCTCATTCTCCGAAGTGGGTCCCCCGCTCCTCGTTCGTCGACAGGTCACGAAGAGGACACGACAGAGCAGGTGTCGTCCCTCCCTCCCATCTAACGGTGCCCGGCCACGCCTCTCCGCACACAGCTCTCCTGTCGGATTCGATGCAAAAAAACGACGTAGCACGAAGCCAACCTGCTGCGGTGCCAGATAACACGGTATTCGAGCTGTTTCGTCACATTGTCGGCCGGCTCCCCCGTGAAAGCGGGCTCAGCAGTCGGGGAGCAGAGCCCTGTCTGGTGCGCCCCGGTCCCGCCAACGAGCAGATGTCTCGCCTAGTCGCCTCCGAGCGCGGGAAGTGGGCCAAACTGGGCAAAAAACGTCCCCATATCGGCTCTGCTTGCACGTGGGATTACTTTAGTTGGCGGGGCGGCCGGCGGCCAGCTCATGGCAGGAAAGGTGCGGGATTTCAGTACGGTGTAGAATGTACCGGTTGCTGGTGCTGACAGGATGCCGGGGTGAAACGGAACCGTTGTCGGCATCGCGTGCTTCAGAACTGGGGCGCCTCGTCTGGAGATGGCGAGGATGCAAGGCGAGCCCAGACGTCAGCCGTTAGATGCTGAGCGTGCTGGCGGGATTTGGTCACGACCTGGGAGGGTGGGGTCAGTCTGAGTGATTCATGGCATCTCGCGTGGCGAGGGCACTGTGGAAAGCTGACTGACATTTTTAACAGCATTGATGCGCTCTAGCAGTAAAGAGCGTTACCGATAATTAACAACGGGGGATTGGAGCCTGCCAAAAAATGCAGTACTTCTATTAAATAAGTGAGATTTGATGCAACATTAAGTGTTGAACCAAAACAATTCAACGAGGCCTTTTATGATTTTGTAAGCGGATCACGGTCGTGTGATGGACGATGTTGAATCATTATCATGCGGATGCAGCCACAGCATACCTACTGGCGAAAGTGGATTTCCCTTGTGGAAAGAGACGCACCCCTGTGGCAACATGATCATACAATGCACTCTTGAGTCCTGACGCTGGTGCTGTTTATAACCATCAGTCATAAGGCTTCCATCCGGTCTCGCGGTTGTCCATTATGTGCAAGCTATTATGACTCATGAGCTGCACCATAAATACGAAGTAGGTACTTGTGTCGCTGACAATGGCATAGACTGCTGTGAAATTCGCTCAACCTTGTAAAATACACATTTTACTTCATGTTTGAAATTTATTCCTTATTACTTTCAAATCTGAACAGTGAAAAACATGACCAGATAAGCTGAACATGACAACGTTTGATACCAATTTCAGCGGCAAAGAAATAGCTCTTACCCAAGGCCATTTAACCTTTATGCATGGCCTCATGACAGCAGGGAATCGTCTAATACAATTGTACTGGGGGGGGGGGGAGCTGACGTGAACCTCAATACCCATTGTGTGTTTTCGCCTACAAGCTATCATGACTATGTTATGGTAATACAATGCGTAAAAAGATCTACAAAAGTCATGTGACACATGTTTTATGGGTTACCTTACACATAGGTAAGGAGGGGCAAGATGCCCCGCCGAGGTAAAGCGCCCCTCTCAAAGATCTCGGAATCTAAATGGCTAGGGGAAAAACTGTTCCTTTCAACATAAAAAGCAACATATGACCAGTGAACTCATAAAAGGTGGCACAATTACTGTGGCACTTTCCAGAGATATAAGCAAAAGTCTGTTTTTGGAGCGATTATTCTGATTTCAGTGCTAAATTGGACTATACGCATTATTTCTTACATCACCTTTCTTCCTGATAATTGAAGCCAACTGAAAGGCCATAATCTGTTGTAGGGAAAGGTATATTACTCATTTCTGGGTTCACGCTCGTTTTTGTGTTTGACTCACTTTTCATCGAAAGCACGCAATGGGGTGATACGCCACTTTTGTCTTGGGGCAAGCATTGGCGTATCTAGGATTTAGTTTTTGTCGCCATGGGGGCATCACCCCGAAAAAGTTGATCAAAATTTAAAAAAGTAATCTGATGTTGCTTCCTTATGCATTGCTAGACGTTTTAAGATAAACTTTCTTTAGTAAAAGGTGCGTAATTCTGCTTCTAGATCATGAAATGTGTAAATTTGCGTCAATTTCAGGCGGTTTTGGGGGGCATTTGCCCCTGATGCCCAGCCCCTGGATCCGCCAGTGGGGACAAGACCCCCCTTTTTCACCGTTGACGACCTATTGTTACTTAGCTGTTGACCTAATCTAAAAATGGATATATACCAAGCTGATGCATATTTAAAGAGTTTTTTATTGCCTTTTACCGTTTGTTCCCAGCTATAATAGTTCGCAAGATATTTGGGGAAATCTTAGACAGTTTCCAGGAGTGTACATGGCTGACCTTTGATGACCTCTGTTGAACTAAGTATCGAGCTGAGCCAAAACAGACGAAAGTTTTCGCCTCCTCTCCATAGGAGCCGAGTACGAGGGGATGGGGCGTTTTGCCCCATGGTCCGTGGCGTCTTGCCCTGGGGTTGGAGCAAGACGCCTTTTTTGTAGGCCTTTTGAAAATCGTCACCTACAAACTTGTTAAATGAAGAAGGTTGAATCAGGCGATGCAGATTGCAAGGCAAATCGCCAAACTATGTGAAAATGCTATCACTCTTTGTCTCCGTCAAATAGGAAACGAGATTTTCAGCAAAAAGCAGAAAATGTGACGTTTTGCCCCACCTAGCCTATAATTCGATAGCGATAGTCATTTTACCATCTGATTTCAATTAATTGAGGCGAGTATCAAGCTCAGGTCAAGGTTAGGTCACAAAGGTCACAATTTGAAATATAGATAAAAGGCATGTTTCTAGATCAGTTTTGTCGAAAACAAATACAGTGATGACATTTATTTGTCTGAATCTGATCATTAAGATCCAGAAAAACGTAATATAAAAAATACGTCATGAGTTATACCATTTATACGGAGCCATAAGTCAGTCAAAAATAAAGATGTTTCTTTGAAATTTGGTTTGGGTATTTCTCATATGTGCTTTTCTAACATGTATCCCAGGCTGCTAAACATCTTGGAACATTATGATTTGTGGGAGTTTTCCTGGAAAAAATCAGGAATTTTTTGTGTCAAAATAAATATTTTCCCAATCTGAGATTTCCGTTTTCTAGGGCTTACAATTTCCTATTTTGTCGTTCTTAATTTGAAAGTTTTGTATTTTGCTTACAGCGTGGCCTTTGTACGCTTAATAAAGTTATCCCGTGCCGTCCCGGTGGTGCTTAGGCACCCCTTCAGGTTTTTCGACAATATCGGAAAAACGGCGGTGCGCTGCGCCACAGTTTTTGGCACAGCTGTTCGGGCATCGATTACCCACATTTTGTGGAAGTGTTGACCTCATGTATTCTCAGGTCAGGTCACATGATCACGTCAAGTAACCTTACCTCTAAAAGTGTTTGTGGTTGTGTGAAAACCACAGTCTTTGTCCGAAGGATTTGGAACTTGCAGGATTTCATGAGCTCATAAGTACCTACATTTAGGTTATCTCCGATTTTGTTGTATCAGATACTTAAGGTTAGGTCAATGTCCTGAGTTTATTTATACTTTGTATATAAATAAATTATAACTGAATGAGAAAATATACAAATGCTTCCTTTTCAGAGAATTTGCATGCGATCAAGCCAATTATTGTATAATTATGCTATTTTAGCTCATTTTTTATTACAAGGGTGCAATTGTTGTCCAGTGAACTCCGCAAGATCATTTGAGGTCATCAGAGGTCACCAGCATTTGTTTGCCAACGACTATTGATATAATACAGATAGAGACGTTCAGATTGCACAATTATGTTTGTCTCGTGGAGTCACATCTCTCCATATACAACATGACCTACCTGGGTCACCAAATGACCTTGAGCTGAGGTCAGCTTTGGAAGTTGACCTAACCAGATTACCACAATAACTACTTAAGCGCCTTGACGAGATAAACACGATGACGCTAAAATAATATATATATTTTAATGAGGTCAAAAGTTATTCACTTAACAGTTTTGTCCAAAAATAACAATTTTGACATTTTATGACCACTGGAGCCTCATCTATTGCCCTGAGCTAAAAACGGAGGGCTTAATGTGGATTGTAAATTTCAAGAACTTTCGACTGCTTGATTACATTTTCCCTATTTATCATAGTGTCCGAGATACATGGGGGTTTTCGAATCAAAGTTCTAAAAGTGGAAAATCTGACCTTTGATGACCTCTGGTGACTTCAATATTGACCTTAAGTTTCGATGTTGAGCTAAAAATGACCGAAGTAGCTTCGAATTTCAATGTTGAGAGCTCACGGACGCCTTTTCACATAGGAGCCAAGTTCGAAGTGCCTAAACACCGCGCGCGCGGCACGGTGAAGGTGGCGCCGAGCACCGGCACGGCGCGGGTGAAGTTGATTTTATCAAGATTCTTATAGATAAGGTTGAGGATTAAGTCACGTGACCAAAATGAGCATTCGAAGCAGGGGATCTTAACCAAAGAAGAACATCAAGGCTTGTAGCACACCTATTGCCACACTTTCATGTCAAGTCACTAAAATTAAATACATTTATGTGATAAATTTCATTCTTTTAGTCAAAGAAATCATTTGAAAAAATCAAAATGTGTAATATTTGAATTAAATAAAGAAAGACCGATCAATATACATGTCATAAAACAAAAATAATATATTTGCATTCTTGAAACTAATGTTTACCCGGTGACCTGAGTATCTTCCTTCAATGGGGCCCCAGCATGGAACTTATCATCGTAGATATAATATTGTACATAATAAATAATTAATGCATATACAAGACATATCATAGAAAAATTGCCCTTACTTAACAGGTATTTATGTTACGGAAGGCTTCTTGCCTCTGGTGCATAGAAAACACGACGGAAGTAAAACTGGTCGGATTGTCTACTTAGCCGCCAGTTTTGTCACCAGCAGTAGAGATGAGGTTCCCCGCCTCCTTAAAGAAAGCCGCATAAATGATATTAAAAAACAAGCAAATATATACATTTTTTTTGGCTCAATAGATAGTTCATCTTATGCTTCTTCGTGATATGCCCAACGGAATTTGGAATCCAGATATCAAAATCATGTAAAAATGCTTAGTTTCGGACCCGAAAAAAATTGTCGTAGCAGTTTGCGTGTTAAAATAAAAGAAGAAGTCATTATAAACATCCCAAATCAAAAATACGTCACGTGATGTCGCACACCTGGATTTTATCGTCAAACTCGTGCGTAGTGACGTCACCTATCTAAAAAACGTATCAACGAAATTGTTTATTTACACAGAGCAGATGTAAAATTTATGTGGGAGAACGTACCATATGTTTCGATAGCGATATCAGGTTTTGAGCTATTGCAAAGTTTGACAGGACAGGCGGAAATATTTGTGCACACTCGGTCAATCGTGGGTTCGCAAGCTCCTTCACTCTGATTTGTTTTTGCAGTGCAACGTAAAATTAGCGTTTATTATGGATACGTATTTCATTAACATTACAAGACGTGTGAAACGAACGTTTATTCTGCGTCCTTATCCGTGTGCTGCAGGCATACGCCGGTCGGGCCTAATTTGGGATCTCTTTATTAAGTTAGGCTTCACTGCTGACCTCTGGCAAGCCCCACCACACCACGATCTCAGGGGATAATGAAACGGTAGTTATAATACGCATATGAAACAAACTTTTAAAACAATCTGTTGCCAAAAATTTACAGACAAGTGTTATACACACAAGTAACACAAAAGTGTTACAACTTGTCAAAACAACATTATTGGCTCACGCTGTTGCCGTTTAAGACAACAAAAGTGTCTGTCATGCACTGTGGATTGCTGGCGCCGGTCGTGCTGCCCCCCTAGTGGCCGAATTTGAGCTCGACTGGGAGGGGGGCTGGAGCTGTGACTGGGGGAATTTGCTCCCCCCCCCCCCACTTAACATGCTAGACGAGTCCCTGCATGGCAGGCTCTTGCGTGATCCGCCATTTCTTAGATCTGCGCTCCTGTGTGCAGGGGCTCCGCCACCGGGGGGACGGAGGACGTCCCCCCCAACATGTTCGGATTTTAACATTAAGCCTATGGGCGTTGCATAGAGACTTCAGAATGCCTCCCGCCCCCCAACTTTCGGTAGGTGGCGTCGCCCTTGCCTGTGTGCTAGTTCTGCTATTTACTGCAAAACAAAGCAGCTGCCAATAATATTAAGGTATGTAACTACTATGTACCTTGACTCGGTGCTCCCATTAGGTATTTCGATTCGATACGGTCAGAGTAGCTATTTAACATGTATTATTCGTCTGCATTGCATCACGATGCTGACGTCTTTGTACTGCAACGCTGCTGCAATCGCCCACCGAAAATTAGCACCATGATTCTCCAATTAACGGCCTTTCTATCCGTGAGCGCGCCATGGCGTCCATTATTTCGAATAACTAAACCAGCTCAGATCGTGAGCCGCGAGAGCACCATTCGCTCGAATGGACGTCGCACGCTGCCACGCGGCCGCCGCGCCGTCCAATGGCCCAGTTACCCATTTCCTGCTGCTGCACTGCCACCCACACTGCCCCGACCCGACCCGACCCGGCCCGGCCCGACCCGCGCCGCCCGCCGCCGCCGCACGGTTGGTCGGGGCTCCTCCTCTCCCGGCCGCGATGCTCGCTCAGTTCGGGATCACGGACCGCCTTTCACGCGCGTCATGGGAGCCGTGGGAGCCAGAGAGCGCTGACCGGCCGGCGCGGCCACCGACTCCCGGCAACTCCTGCTGACCGCCGCCGCCCCCGCCCGCGCGCCAGCCGCCCCCTCCCGGCCGGTGGCAGGAAAGTGGAGCCGGGCGGCGTGGCCGGTCAGCGTGGGGACCCCAGTGAAAGCGAATGGCAGCCAGCCGGGCTGGGCCGGCCGTGTCTATACTGAGGGTCACTGACCGCGGCGACTGATGGTCACACCGAGCGGCGGCGGGCCGACGGACTGGCTGGTCAGCGGACAGTGTACTGCGCGGTACGATCGGTACTGCGCCGCCGCCTGCTGACGCTGGTGACTGGTGACTGATGAGTGGTGATAGGTGATAGGTGACAGATGAGCAATGATTGGTGACGGTGATGGTGATGTGTGCTGACTACTGATGACTGGTGACGACTGGGTGTGCTATGTGCTAGCTGATAGATGACGGTTGTTTACTGGCGGTGATTGGCGAAGGACGTCCGGCGGGTTTGGAATGTTGACTGCAGATGCTGCAGGCTGATGACTGAAGGCCATAGTACACAGGTCTCTGTTCCTACTGCTGAAGCAGTGGATGATGAGTGCCAGTGGATTATGCAAACAACTAGCGACGGAGAACTAACCCTTCTGACGAAAAATAGTATGACACGGCTGGTGAACAGACCACGAAAAACGCATGCTAGGCGCCGACTGGTTACACATTGATTTCTAACTCTCAGCCTACAGGCTGTCCTGTGATTGCGTCAGACATCTATGCACTTGCACGGCCATTCACGCCGACCACAGACCTACCCTCTCCTCCTCCCACGTGACCACTAACCACAGACCTAACCCTTCCCCCTCCCACGTGCGTTTCCTCTACCACTGCACCGAATACCGCGAACAGACACCGCGTCCATCAGCTGCTCCTCCCAAGGCAGTCGGGCGTCTCGGCTGCGGCCCGCGTCACTGCTACACCTCTGTTCCTTCCCGGGGCCGCCTCGTCTGCATACGCGGACCCCTTGACCCTGCACGTCGCCCTCCCTCCGCGCACCTTGTCCCAGTCCTTCTCGGAACTGCGCGCCGCGCTGCTGCTATTTTCGGCCGGCTCGACAGGTGGTTTGAGATGGCTACGTTTTCATCAGACCAGGACCGGCCGGGTCGACGGCCGACGCCGTCCGATGAAAGCGCTGCGGGTTGCACATGTGCCGGACGGCGAACGGTGCCGGATGGCGAACGGTGCCGGACGGCAGACGGCCTGCTGCAGGACCACACCGGTTTCAGGCGGAGATGATTCAGCAGTCAGCAGGCACGTGTGTGAGCTGTGAGGAGTAGTGCGTGCTGAATGGTCCCGGCCGCGCGCTGGTTACTAGGCGGGGTGGGGTGGTTGGAGCCCTAGTGCCGCGTTGAAATGCAGTGACGTCAGTGATATCAGCTGATATAGTATGAGATGCCCTTCGAACACCTTGTAGATGATCAAGATGGTGTTTGTTGATGCGGCCTGAGAACTGAGCAGGTGATGTCACCGTTTGTTAACGAGCACCAGTGTTATCTGCTCTGTTACCCGACGACCGAAGCACCAGGAAGTGTCACGCCGATGTATGCCAGCTAAACAGTTTCTCTCTGGCTGCGTATCCATCGTATATAGGGAAGCGGAGGCGTGTTTTATATGCCATATATATGTTAGTTTCTCAGGCCGACAGGTTGAGGGCTTCGACTCGCGATCCCGCATTCCCATGACGAATCAATCAATGTTTGGTGTTGCGTCAGGGTTCCAACTGCGTACCTACTGCCGCACTGCGCTTGCATGCTAGATAGATAGGGGACTCAATTTGAGCCTCTATTCTGATACACTGATTGCTTTCCGACACAAAAAATGCAACAGGATCTTTTTCTATCATGTGAACTGTTAACACCGACGTCCTGTAGCGATGTTAGGAAGCGTTTTTTCAATGTACGTTTGCGTGTCACGTGGAATTCCATACCAACAAGATGTTGTACCGCGCCTAGCTTATCATGCTTTTCAAAAAGTCACCAGAGGAAAACACTGGGGAATGTTTTGTTCGAAATTGTCGAGTGACTTGGGTATGATTATGTGTTATCAGCTATCGCTACGCTTCAATTGTTTCCCACTCTGTTTTCATTGGTTTTGTTAATGTCTGTATCGGATATGAGCGGTGAAATGTTGAGAGCTATGTAGTGAAACTATATGAAGGCGCACAATTTCCAGCCAAATCTTGAATTGCTTCTATACACCGGACTGTACTCTCGATCGGGGCTTGGCGGTCTTTCGTTAGGGTTTCCTTTATGTTCCTTTCTTTCATTTCCTGTCCAAAGTCAATGCTCAGTAAGGGGAACCCAACCAGGTGAGTGAACCAGGTGAGGGGTCCGGCGCAGCCCCCCAAACCAGTGAAGCCGCTGCCCCCCCCCCCCCAGTCGAGCTGAAACCAGGTTAGCGTGGGCCAGATAATTGTCGTCGCGTCTGTATAAAAACAACACATTCGAATCGGCGAAAGAAAAAATAAATTGACGCAGATCTAAAGGAAAAGAACGGTTAACTAAGGGAATCAAACGCGATGATAATGATTTTACAGTGCCCTGGCCCCTGGGTCCTATGTCCTCAGCCGGTCTGAGAAGGCATTTCACAGACCTACCTAAGAGCTTGGTCAAAAGAGGTCCTAGACGGGTCACAAGAGAACTCGATCGACCTAAGAAAGTCCTCGGCTTGTGTAAGAGGGAATTTTATAGGCGGCAACCTGAGAGTTAAATACTGCATAGGCCGGTTTGAGAGGACCTGGGCCCGTCTCGTAGGGCATTAGCTAGTCTGAGAGCCTGCTGCTGATCCGATAATGCATTTTCCCAATCGGAGAGCGCATTATGTCGGTCTGAGAGGCCCCTTGTTCCGTTTGAGAGGGCCCTCGGGTCGGTCTGAGAAGGCTTCTGTTGGACCTGAGAGGCCGATCTGGAGGTCCTCTTTCAGACTTCAGAGGGCCCGAAGGTAAACCGGGAGGGCCCTCGGTTGGTCTGAGATGGATACTGAAAGTTTGGTAACGATTCTGAAAATTACTGCCTAGTCAACGGAATGCTGCAAAATATAGAGGGGAGGCGAAATAGATCCACCGTACGTGCATTATGATCCAGAGCCGGGGAAATCCCTGTAGTTCATAGTTTTGGTTTTTGGGTCTTTTGGTTTCAGGTGGCTAGGTGTGGTGGATCGAACCCAGGGGCGATGGAAGCCGACACAGGGGAGCCGCTGTCCCCCACTCAAGCAATTGGAGAAGCAATAAGAGCTCCGCTACGTTCCGAAAATGGGGGGGGGAGCAGAGGCATTCTGAAGTCAAGTATTTCCATGCAACGCCGCATAGTTAGGCGTAATGTTAAAAGTTCCATAACAAAATGAGGTACACGTCCCCGTGACCCGTCCCCCCGCCCGGTGCTGTGGCGGAGCCCTTGGGGGGCAAACATATTATTTGTATTCCCCATAACATATCAAGTGGTACCAGCTGAAAGGTCAAATTTTAGCCAATAGAAGTTAAAACTGTTAGCAGGGCAATACGTAAGGTCACATCAGTGGCGCTTCCCTGATAAAACACAACGATCAGCTAAGTCACCTTTGTTTGAAAAATGTGTTACCAGGCCTTTTAAGTATGAATGTCATGCCGTCACACCATGCATTTCAGTTAGACTCGGCAGCAAAATTTATTTGATTTTTATTCGGTATTTTTGTTGGCCTGTCTTGCCTGTATAATTCTTTTAAATTTATAAGCATATAACTTCGTGATTTTCTTAAATATATATTATATAAGTTGCATTTGTTTTGAATACATATTTAAATACAAATTTGAAATTATCTTAGAATTAGTTGTAAAAGAAATAGCTCTCAAATACCTGTCAGAGGATCTAAATAAAATATGATACACACACGGACCCAGGCGCTGGCTACTAAAGCTGTTATTTCCAAACCCACATGCACGGTCGGTAAGAAATTAAAACCTGGCAAAAAATCAATTTCATTAAAACTTGGCAGAACAAGAAAAAAAGTTGTCTGGCGACCAAATCCCAGTAAGTCCAAATCAATTAAAAACCTCATCGGATTTTACTTGATTGACTAATATTATCAATCCGAGCCGCGCCGGGGATTGGGCGTTTAGACGTCCCCCTAATATTTTGCAATTATAGTAGAAAAACGGCGCACGCAGCGCCACCGTTTTTGGCACAGGTGTGTGGGCATTCATTATCCACACTGTGTGGAATTCTTTATCTCAGGTCATCTCAGGTCAGGTTAGCAGGCCAGGTCACGTGACCCCTCCTTCAAAAAGTTTGCCGTCGTACCACAGCCACAGTTTCTGACCGATTGGTTTCAAACTTACAGGTTTTCATAAGGTCATGAATACCTGTAATTCCTTATTTATTCATTTGTAAATTGGTGACGTTAAGTAAGGTCAATTTCGAAACCTCCCATTATAAGCCAATAGGAAAATATTCAAATGCATTCAGTTGTCGGAAGGCCTCTTGGATGTAGGGCATGTTTTAACTTATTTCTTAAATACTTGCTTATTTTGACCTTGAGCCCTATAAGAGGATGGCCTAAGGCCGAAAATTCGTGACACTTCTAATACGCGAGTATTCAAGACATATTCAAATGCTTCCAATTACGAGGATCCGCATACTTCATCTTCATAGCCCAATTCCTTCTGGATTTTTTTTTTAAATAAATTTAGTCCGAATGTTTTGTATGGATGGCTTTCCGAAGTCAGGACCCGCGCTAAGCAAAGCTTGTTGCGCTGGTCCTGACCTCACCACCCGATCGCGCAATTCTTGTTGGCCGGCAGAATTTAGATGATGTTAACATAGTTGATATTCCTGATGATCCAGGTGCAATTTTGTTCAGTGATCTCATGCAGAGACAGCCGAGGTCATCCGAGGCCGCCAACACTTTTGTTTGCCATAAATCTCGACATAATGAAAATATAGGTTTACCAAAATAATATGGTTCAGAAATAGCCACACCTGAGTGGAATGAGCCAATGACATGCAATAAATAAATAAATAAATAAATATACAAATAAATAAATAAATAAATAAATAAATAAATAAATAAATAAATAAATAAATAAATAAATAAATAAATAAATATAGAAGTAAAACCGGTATAAATGTGTTTGTATATCGTCGAGACACCTCTCCCAATATGCAGCATGACCTACTTGAGTCAACACTTGACCTGAGGTCAAATTTGTAAGTTTACCTAACTTGGTCAACCTTAACAAGATTCGAACTGCCTTAACGAGACAATCACGATGGTACCAAAATTATTTCCTCTTCTTTATTAGCTACTAACTTATTTTTGGAAAAAATGTTTTGCTTTAAAATAGCATTTAACCTTTGATGACCTCAAGAGCCTACACTATTGACCAGAGCTAAAGATTAAAGACATTAGGTGAAGTTCATTTTTCAAGAGCTTTCGATTGATTTTTTGTTTGTTCCTAGCTATCGTAGTTCTCGGGATATTTTGGGATTCTGGATCGAAGTCTATATCTGGAAAATCTGGCCATTGATGTCATCTGATGACCTAAATATTTAACTGAGTTCAAAAACATCAATGTTTTTAAATGGAAATAATTTGTGATGAGCTTTCGAACGGTATTTTGAATTTTCCATTTTTGTCTATATCCCATAGGAGGCAGGAGCTGAGCTCGAGGGGAAGGGCGTCGAAACGCCCCCCCCCCCCCCGGCACGCGAATGTGGCACCGAGCACCGGCACGACTCGGGTTAAGGCCATATTCAATGCAAATCTCTTTTTGAAAGTATGTTTTTAAGTGATTCAGCCGACGTAGCACAAGCGTATAGCTGAGTGAGGACTGGACCGGTGCGAGCGGCAAGCTGGCGAGGGTGGACGCCCGGCTGTCGTAAAAACAAAGGGAGTGTTATGCTGACTGCACCAATTATCGACCACACACATATGCACTCCGTGCTTACCTAAAACATGTTTCCCGGCTTACATGTCAATTTGAATGCTCATGAGCTTTAAACTTCCCGCAAATAAATAGGTGCACCATGCACAACAATTTTCTGCCAGATAGATGTTGCCACATGCGTTACATGCGCGTCGTTTAATATTTTAAGAATGCTATACATATTTTACAAGTTAACTGTTGTACTATTATGCTTTGTTTACTTTGTTTTACGATGTGCACAATTGTTATCATAGTGTTTATATTCGATTGGTATTGCTCCTTATTCCTTACCAGCTGCGATTTACCCGTAATACACCCGCATATTCGATTGCTATTGCTCCTTATTCCTTGCCAGCTGCGATGTATCCGTAATACACCCGTATATTCTATTGCTATTGGTCCTTATTCCTTGCCAGCTGCGATGTACCCGTAATACACCCGTATATTCGATTGTTATTGCTCCTTATTCCTTGCCACCGTAATACACCCGTATATTCGATTACTATTGCTCCTTATTCCTTGCCAGCTGCGATTTACCCGTATAAGACTCTGGCTCCAACATATTTGCATCGGTTTCTCAGTAGAGATGTATACTGTATAGATATGCCAAATGCTTCCAACTCCAAGAGCATCGAGCTACCTTCCGAAAGCTGGGGAGGGGGGCGGAAGCATTTTGAGGACGATTCCTTCCATGCAACATCCATAATTTTAGGTGTAGTTTTCAAATCCGAAAGTGTTAAGAGGCCGCCTTTGTCCTACTCCAAGTAAAATCATGGCCTTCACAAAAGAACTTCAATTGTGAGAAAGAGGACAAAAACAATGACAATTCATTGTTTATTGTTCTATAAAACTTAATCTCAGGCGTATGGATGCACTTATGATCCTTTTTGAAAGTTGGGGTTCGACTTTCATAATTAGGGTTGCGCTTTTTGAAATTGGGGGGTTGTAGCTACTACCCTAAAAGTATAAATTCCTACGCTTAGATAGGCATTCCACACAGTATGTTGTCCGTTTAAAATCGTACCGAGAAGTTCTGAATCGGAACTCGTCATTTTAGTAGCAATTTTAGGTGGTCGATAAATTTGCATTTATGTGTTAATCTCTTGAACTTGAAAAGCATTCTTGAAAAGCATTGTTAAGGCAAAGCCATACAAAAGCCGTTTTCCCGCTATTGGGCTGTGGCGACGCGGTGACAATTATTGCGCCGTGTTATGTTTATAGTCTGTATTGCATTCTCCAATCTCCAATTATCTTTAAATGAGACGTGCTATGCTTCAAGTCTGCATCCCATTTCCAAATTCCATATTAGCTAGTGCAGCCAGTCACGTTTTGGGTGAGAGATGGGAATACTATTAACCTGAATATGGTTAACATACGCTAAGTTAGGGTAGGGTTGTCGTTCCCGGTTTCATTGACCGACAGTTGAAAACTGAGCGTTTACTCCAAGTATTGCTCAATCCTCATCCCGTAAGCTCTCCTAGAAAGATGGTGCACCTCGCACCTGGCGAAACATCCTGACACACACCGCCGCGCCCGTCAAACCTGTCTCTCAAACTGTCACAATCGTCACACCCGTTATGTCTGTCAAACCAATTTCTAACATCCCGTGCATCGTTGCATACGTATCATCCGTGACAAACGTTACGTCAGTCTCAACAGCTCATCACACCCGATACGCCCGTTCCAGCACCCCGTCACGCACGTCCCGTCACCACACATGTCACCCCTGAACCCCCCGCCCCCTGCGCCCCCGGGGACCAATCAGGGGAGCGTCACCCCTCAGCTGACCGGTCACCCCGTCGGCGACCAGTGACGTTCCTCGCTGCGCTGGCGTCCGCCCCCAACCCGCTGAGAGCTCCGCCCTTACGGTGGTCGCTGCGAAATGGGTCCGACGCCGGTAGAAAGTTCTCAGCGCCGCAAACGAGTGGCAGCAGTGGCGCAGGGAGGACGCGACCCACCGTCTCTCCGCACTCAGTCGCACTCCTCCTCCGCGCCCGCCGCCACCGCCCGCTTCAGTCTGTCGCCCCCGCCGTGCCGCCGTAGACGTAGCCGGTCGTAGCCACCGTAGCGGCTGTAGCGTGGACGGCTGAGGGCGCGACAGTGCGGGTCCGCCTCGCGCGCCGTGTGGGCAACGGAGGACCGCTTGTGCCGGGCCACGCCTCGCCGAGTGACACCTACTCGTCTCGCCGGAGACAGCGGAGACAGCGGAGACAGCGGAGACAGCGGAGACGCCACTCGGATGGTGGGCCGCTCAGCAGGAGACATGATGCCTCGGCTCTACACGTACGATGCGCTGCGCTCTCTCGTCGGACGCGACACTGCGAAGGAGGCTGCGGAGGACTCGGCTCTGGTCTCCTCCGCGCCGACCACGGCCAGCATCCTGAAACGTTCGGCAGAAACTCGGCAGCAGCTCTGCGCCGCCGCTGAGCCGGCCAAGTGCCACGTGCACTTCGATGATGGCAAGTGTCTCCACTCTGGCTCGTGCCGGGTGCCTCGCCGCGGCCGTCGGGAGCGCGTCTCTATCGACGTCGAGGTGGAGCGGTGCGCGGCGCCGGAGCGTCAGGCGCTGGTGACGGAGGTGACGGAGGTGACGGAGGTGCCGCAGGTTGTGACGGTCGGCACAGCGCAGCATGGGTGAGTCTGAGCACGCGCCGAATGGAAGTCAGTCATGCTGTGGCTGTGATGTGCTTCACTATTGGAATTGATTTGATTTATTTGAGTGTGGCAACACGACTAAGCGCGAGGTCTTAGCTGAGCTCGGTTTTCTCGACAGTACGGTTGATTCCGGTTGTGAGACTGAATTCGACTTAAATGGAATCCGATTTATTATAAGTAAGGCATCTGATAGATAGTTATAAGTTTGCTTCTCAAAGACAGGAAGCTCGGAAGATAAGCAGAGCTTCTGGCTTTGCTCATGAGGCAGCTTGACTCGGAATATCTAGGTGTGGATACAATTGTCAACACATTGGAGGTTCTATTCCCCTCTAAATATGCTGATCGCAGATCAACCGTCATAACAGAAGTCGGTCGTTCTCTGCACGACTGGCTGAGTTCGACCGAGTAGCAGCCGCACTGGGTCAACGGCCTCCGGGTGGCCTTGAACCGCCCCCAGCACCTCCCCTCCCCTGCTGCCCGGACTGCGACCGGCATACTACGTATTTGTACCGTCGAGCACGGTAGTCGGCACGTTGGCAACACTTCGTGTACACTCGGTACGGATGCTAAGGGTAGAGCAAGGAGGAAAACTGCTGAAGGGAAACACTGGAGAAATTTAAGTAGCTGTTTTAAGTTGAACTGTTTTGGCGAGGAAAATGAGTCATTTGTTTTTTGACTAGTCCACCGAAACATGACACACGATCTAAAAAGCATTTTTATTCATGGCCGAGTCATCTCCTTGATAAGCAACAATGACATATAAGTGGCGGCAGTGTAGGTTTATGAGCTGCCCCAGCTGGTTTGTTTACTTTTGTTCCCACCTGTTTGCACCGGTCATGAGTTGATTGAGGTGCGGCTAGCGACCGCTAAGCCTGCAAGCTTCTGCGGTGGTGTCTCAACTGCTCGTCTAATTCATGAATGCTCCATAAGCGGTTTGAAGCACGCGAGTGGCTGGCTAGCTGCGGTGGGCTGCGGAGAGCTGCGACGGTGAGCTGTGAGACGGCCGGCAGCTGCGGTCCGGGTCGCTGGCTGGCTGGCTGTCGCAGCTTGTTAGTATGCTGGTCACAGCTCGGTGGTGCTGGCTGCATACGGTCAGGACTGGCGTGTGGTGCTCCAGGACCGGCGAGTGGTCGTCTGACCGACCTGGCACCTGGCCCGGAGAGCTGGTCCGGCGCGGTGTCCCGGAGAGCTGGTCCGGTGGCCGGCCCGGAGAGCTGGTCCGGAGATGTCCCGGAGAGCTGGTCCGGTTGCCGGCCCGGAGAGCTGGTCCGGAGGTGTCCCGGAGAGCTGGTCCGGTGGTGTCCCGGAGAGCTGGTCCGGAGGTGTCCCGGAGAGCTGGTCCGGCGCGGTGGCTGGCCCGGAGAGCTGGTCCAGCGCGGTGGCTGGCCCGGAGAGCTGGTCCGGCGCGGTGGCTGGCCTGGAGAGCTGGTCCAGCGCGGTGGCTGGCCCGGAGAGCTGGTCCAGCGCGG
This sequence comes from Semibalanus balanoides, assembly GCA_014673585.1. Lineage (NCBI taxonomy): Eukaryota > Metazoa > Arthropoda > Thecostraca > Balanomorpha > Balanidae > Semibalanus > Semibalanus balanoides. Next base: position 44,524 of record VOPJ01004743.1, read on the forward strand.
TGGCTGGCCCGGAGAGCTGGTCCAGCGCGGTGGCTGGCCCCGGAGAGCTGGTTCCAGCGCGGTGGCTGGCCCGGAGAGCTGGGTCCGGCGCGGTGTGGCCCGGAGAGCTGGTCCGGTGGCCGGCCGGAGAGCTGGTCCGGAGGTGTCCCGGAGGGCTGGTCCGGTTGCCGGCCCGGAGACAGGCGGGTTAAGATGCCGTGTCACGTCCCACTGTCCCGCTACCCCGCTCTGTTATTGATAGTAACTGCGATAGCACGTCCTGGACCAGGGTCATGAACTTATTTCCATCAACGACTGTCGTACAGGGTTGAGATGGCTATCACCGTAAAAAGCTATCTCGACTTTAAGGAGCGTCGTCTTTAAATCAGAGCACTGATGATATACAAGCTTTCCCGGAATTCCGAACCCACCGCTCGGTTAGTCAGTTAGTTACTTGGTGACCTTGGGTTACCAGGCGCCACTGACTCCGCCTGAACCGCTTAACACCACTCCGGTCCGTGCGGGCCCAGCTGGCATAATAAACACCTTCATCACACCCGGAGTCCGAGCAGCTTCACAACACGACCACGTGCTGTGCTGTCACGGCGAAAGCGGCTTGTGCGCTCCCTCGGAGGATTAGGCCCCACGCCACATGTGGGCCAGGCTATTGATACGTGACCCGACCGTTACCCCATGTAACACGAGTCCTTCCATGTCCAGCTGCTGGAAGTGCCGATTTGACGTGACCGCTACTATTTCCGGGGTGTCCCTAATCCAGTGGCTTAGCCCAAATGTTTTCGAAGAGCCTTTTCCTCATGGCAACTCTCAGGTTATGTTCCTGATGTCCCTATTCCTGCCATTTGGCTCCGAATATGTAAAACAGTATTTCTCCTGGGCGTCGGAAGCGGGGGACGGGAGGACGCGCCCCCAAGCGGGAGGCGTCCCCCAAACATATTCTCGGATTTTAACATCACGTCTATGGGCATTGCATGGAAAGAATCGACTTAAAAACGCCTCCCCAACTTTCGGAAGGTGGTGACGCCATTGATCTTTCTGCTTGTCCTGCCTCCTTGAAAAGAAGTGGACTGTGCCTGACCCGTGTGTTGTGCTGTATGGCTGATCTGCCTGTTCTGTTCTGTGACTGACCTGCGTGTTCTGCTCTGTGTGCTGCAGGTCGGAGGTCGGAGGTCCGCAGTTGAGTTCGGTCGGGAAACAGCGACCAGTGCACCTGCACTTCCAGAATGTGGGCTGCTCGGCCGGAGCGCGGCAGATTCTGTCCGGGATCTCCGGACACGTCAGGCCCGGAGAGGTGCTCGCCGTCATGGGGCCCAGTGGTGAGTAGCGTGACCTCACCTGACCTCACCTCACCTCACCTGACCTCACCTGACCTCACCTGACCTCACCTGACCTCACCTGACTTCACCTGACCTGACCTGACCTAGCATGCTATAGATGTAACATGGTATGACCTTAAACGACTTACCATATATCGTTACCATACATGTTTGAATTATCGCCGCTAAACCCTTCTATTGATTACTTGTTCAAAATTAGTTCTGAAGTTATGAATCCAATGCAATGCAAATTCATTTCATCTCCAATTTTGTTATGAAGACCAATTCAAATTCAATCGATAAGATTCGGTCATGTATCGAACTGATCAATTCAGTCCATTCGGTCTTCCGCTATGCATCGTCGGTTTCCGTGCCGCCTACATATAGGACCACTGTATGTGTTACGCCCTGCCAGCGTGGTTTGTGTGAGCTGTGATCTGTCCTGTGCCTACCTACGCCACTCAGTGGTTTGTCCGGTACGCCATCCGTCCCGACAGGCGTGCCAGATACACGCGCCCGACACATGTCGGTACACAACACCCGACACATGTCAGTACACAACACCCGACACATGTCAGTACACAACACCCGACACATGTCAGTACACAACACCTGACACATGTCAGTACACAACACCCGACACATGTCAGTACACAAAACCCGACACTTGTCGGTACACAACACCCGACACATGTCCGTACACAACACCCGACACATGTCAGTACACAACACCCGACACATGTCAGTACACAACACTGCAGCGTCGGCGTGTGCCCCGTGCGTGATGTGTCAAACGTGTCGACATGGATTCCGCTGGCGAGACTCCTGGAACCTGACCGGGGAAAGTGTCCATTCATTGCACCAGAGGACGTTAACCCCGGGGGAGGGATTCAGTTGACAGGACGAGGCCTTGGAGGGGGTGACATGGGATTAGCATGAGCGATTTTGGACGGTTCTCGGCATCGGTCGTTATGGACAGATGTAAAGATTGTCACGCAAGGGTAATGCCAACTAAGCTGTCACAATATTTGGGAAGCCTTGCTCGCTTCTACACTTATATGTCGCAGTCTAAATGGCTACGGGTTTAGCTGTGATTAAGTTCGGAATTCATGTTTCTTTAAGTTTGAAATAAGCCGTACAATTCCAGTTCCATGATATATAGCCATTGACGCATTATTTCGCATGAAATTTAACACTGAGGAGTAACTCCGAACACGTCATTACAATTTCACGTTATGCACTGACCGGCCTCCACTGGTGTCGGACCGTGGGGGAGATTTCGACAATGCCGTGATCAGTACCCGTGCCACTGCTCATGATAGGCCTCTCACCCAGTGTAAGAACCTCATCAGCAGCGTAGATTCTTCTCAGCCTTTCAGCCTTGAAGAGGCCGGTTACCCCTCATTTTCCCAAACCCCGCCGGGAAAGTGGGCCAGTCCTGGAGACCGGAGAGATCCGATTACTGAACACTTTGGGGACAGACAATGAGCACTTTCCTTCCGGGTATCCTCAGTGTTCGGGGGATACCATACCGTCATGTCAAAGTTATCCGTCTCATCTGTCAGTGACCAGGACCTACTGCATCTACCCACCACTGTGAACCGGTCTGTCATGATCATATGCTCACTTATTTCTGCGTCACTCCCTGGAACACTTTCCTTTCTTGCCTTTTGCGGCTGCAGTATCAATACGCCTGGTTGTTATGCACCGTCCATTCTACAGTTCATTCATTCCATTCCTAATTCCTAGTGTACATACACTGTCGGTCATTCAAGATACGTGCGGGGAGTCGGAGTTACGGCACAAAATCAATACAGCGTAGTGCTTCATGCAAACGATTACTTATACTAGCGGAGGCTCGAGATGTAAGGCCCAAATCACCTGATAAATGCTAGTACAGTCGGTGGCAGATCCAGTGCTTTGTCAAGGAGGGGGCCACGTAGCAAAGTGCCCCCTCGGCCCTCCCCCAGGCCTTGATGGCCCCATCAGGCCGTGTTGGCCCCTCAAGACTTGGTGGTCCCTTTTGGACTTGAAGACAAATATAGGCCAGAATAGACCCTTACAATTCAAAATATGTCTTTCACATGACTCCCTCTGGATCCGTCACTGAGTTTAGTGAGGTTTGGACTCGTCTGTGCCGGTTAGTACAGTGAGGTGTTACCAAGCCGCCTCAACATGGTTCGCCTCCGCAGGTTCTGGAAAGACATCACTCCTGAACGTGCTGTCCGGCCGGCTGAAGCCAGACGCCGGTGAGGTCCTGCTCAATGGGGAGCTGCTCAACAAACACCTGAAGCGGAAGATCTGCTACGTTCTTCAGGAGGACATCTTCTTCGCTCACCTCACTCTGCGGCAGACACTCATGGTAAGTACCTATAGAGCTGGGCTGGGCTGAGCTGAGCTGAGCTGGGGTGGGCTGAGCTGAGACGAGCTGAGCTGAGCTGAGCTGGGCTGAGACGAGCTGAGCTGAGCAGAGCTGGGGTGGGCTGAGCTGAGACGAGCTGGGCTGGGCTGAGTTGAGTTGAGTTGAGCTGAGCTGGGCTGGGCTGAGCTGAGCTGAGCTGAGCTGAGCTGAGCTGAGCTGAGCTGAGCTGAGCTGGGCTGAGCTGAGCTGAGACGAGCTGAGCTGAGCTGAGCTGAGACGAGCTGAGCTGAGCTGAGCTGAGCTGGGCTGAGTTGAGTTGAGCTGAGCTGAGCTGGGGTGGGTGGGCTCAGAGGAGCTGGGAGCTGGGCTGGGCGTGGGTAAAAGTGAACTGAGCTGGGCTGGGCTGAGATGAGCTTAATAGAGCTGGGCAGAGCAGCGCTGATCTGAGGAAGAAGCGAAGCAGAGCTTTGGTGACTTTGCAAAATACGGAGTGCTCGTCTTTTGGTCGTGCCCAGGCAGGACATAGGTAGTCACACAGACTCGTGCCGAAAGCTGAAGCTGCTTGAAAATGATAACGAAAGAGTTAGACAGATGGGGACAGTGAGAAGGGGAGAGAGAGGGAGAGAGAGAGTCAGAGCCAGTTAGAGACACAGAGAGAAACATTGAGTTACCTCTGAACTCCCACTCGGCTGATCATGGCGCCCGCGGCCGGGGCGGCACGACTTCACGACTTTCGATCCGCCACCCACCTCCCCGTGCACGCGGCACTCCTTGGGTATGCAGGCGTGCCCTAGAGTCCGTGACACGATACCGCAGTCTAAGTGGCAGCAGCGCTGTCAGCCAGACGGGAGGCCCGCTACGTTGCCAAGGAGTGGCCACATACGTTTGGTAATTCCGGGTCAGCCCGGCCTCTGCAGGTCGGCTCAGATAGGCGACAGAGGTAGTTAATATATATAGTATGCTCTTATATAGGGCGTCAGGTCAGTCAGTGGCTCGCGATTGTTAACAGTACGATGCACTGCGATTTTACGGATTGTCTTCGGTCTCGACTCGGTCTGTGCGTCGTTCGCTCACAGTTGATCGCCGGAAAATCCACCCGCGTCGACTTTCGTCCCACCACCGGTCTGTCTCCAGAAAACGTCGGCTCGCACGGCATATATTCTCTCGTCTGCGTCACGGTTGGCGCACCTGTGCCACGCTCGCCGCAGTGGTAGCGTGCCTCGCTGCAGTGACTCCTCCGCCGAGAGTGAGCCGTCTGGCTGGTGCGAAGTCTGCCTGCCGGTGCTACGCTCACGGCCTTCCCGTCGGCCTGTTACCAGGCGCCTATCCAGGCCAGTGGTGCCATTAAATGACGCTTCGTCCCCGTTGGGTCGGGAGCTTCCCGGTAGAGTTATAGGCCGTTGTAGGAGTGAATGGTGGCTGCGCTGACAGTCGGTTAACTGCATATATATATATATATAGCGTGCATGGCGTGCGATGGTAGTTACGTGCAGAGGTCTTGTCACGATACATTATGTCCTGTTTCTGTAAAAAAAGTTATACAGTTAATGGGGTGACTTGTTTCATGAATTAACACGGAACAAAGATATTAATTTTAATTGGAATGTGTGTTGCGCTGGGTTTTTCGACCAAAGACTTCCTGGTTGTTTATGCTGTGACGAAAAAGACGTTTTGTGGCGCAATTAACGGATACCGAAAAATGACGTTGAAAAGTGCGGAAGAGCTCACACATGTGCTTTGATTGGGATACGTTTAAGTAACTCCTCACTCCTGAGGCTGCTGTAGCTCGGTCTCTACAGGATAAAACGGACGTTAAGACCAGCATGGTACCCTGTCATCCCAGATCCGATGGTACTGGTCTCTCCTCTCGTCTTAGTCAGTCCTTTCGTGACGACTCGTGGAGCGGCGCGGCGCGCCGGCGGCGTGGTGTGGCGCGGTTTCTAATCGCCGCGGGACCTCCCCGACAGACGGAGGTATATATTGGCTACAGTTCGGTGGCCGCTGGTCACGCGGCCACGCCCAGCGCCGCCCAGCGCTGGTCCTGCGCGGAGAGATGGAAAGAGGAGAGCGCGGGCTGATGCGGTGGGAGAGCTGTTTATATCACCGGCACGGTCCACTCACTGAAAACGGTTTTACCTGACATCATGAGACGCCTGTCAGGGCTGATCGAGTTTGATTTATGTTATCCAGTGAGCAGAGCCGTTTTTTATTCATGCGGTATGCCGTCACATGAACGTTTATTACGTAAACGCTAACCTTATTAAGTTACCTCCTTTGCGCTGCCATGTAAACCCTGGCTCGATCCATCAGCCTGCCTTTGCATCGTCATTGCTTGCACGTGAACGCATCGGGCTCTTGTTTGCAGACACACTGATTTACCGTTAGCTCACGAATGTCAAATATTGTTGAGGGTATTTCCCGGACGCCACCACAGAGATGGAGTTTAGCTGGTCCCGTTGGAACAGCGTAGTAGTATTCCTGCATAATGAACCGTGTGATGGCATTAGGCGACAAGTGACTTCCATCCGGCCTCTATCTGTCCCGTTGGAACAGCGAAGTAGTATTCCTGCATAATGAACCGTGTGATGGCATTAGGCGACAAGTGACTTCCATCCGGCCTCTATCTGTTCATCTGGCACTGCGGTGCTGCCGTACGGCAATTTCCATCTGCGGCGGCGAGGAATCCTGCGCCATCGCCTCCGCCGGCCCACATATCGCAGGTGGCGCAGCTCGGACTTCGGGGGAGGGTGGGGTCGGGAAGGAGGTCATTGGTGTGACGTATGAAGCTGCACTGGCTACTGTGACTGTGCACGTCACGTGCAGTGACCCGTCCCCTGGTCAGAACTGCTCCTCATCACCGGACGTGGTGTGTCAACTGCGCAGCTCGTGTGCAGCCCCCGGCGCAGCGCACAGTTAATGAGGATGTGACACGACTACCCGTCTGCATGGCCCCGGCAGCGGCACACGTTTCCCAAACCCGTTCTGGGGCGCGTGTTTCTGGGTCGCACGTGGCCCTCACAGAGGGGTGCGTGATGCGACAGGGCCTGCTGACAGACTGAGCTTCCGACGGGAGGTTGGTGCTTTGTCGGATAATTGGTGTCGCCCGGCAAAACATTAAGCTTTCCTATGTCTCATATCAAGCAGCATAGTAAAACAACTTGAGTGATGATGGAGTACGTCACATTATAGGCATGGGAACGACTTGTATTAAACCAGAACTACTTATCGTACTATTGTGAATAAAGCTTAGGGTTAATAGATCAAAATGGGTTATATAATAAATAAAATATAACAAACCTTATCAAGCTTTCATATAAAAAGGTGTTGTATTGTGGAGCGAAGCAAAACGTTCATGACTCCGCCGAAGTCGCTCACTGGTGACTGGTTTTTAATCTGCGGGTTTTTGCCCTGTGTCGTTAGACATGCATTTAGTAACCGTTTCTCCCGTCTTCCCTTTTCAGTACACAGCCCAACTGCGGTTGCCCGACCGTCTCAGCTACGCCGAGAAAGCAAGACACGTCGATCACATCATCGACACACTGGACCTGACCCGGTGTCAGCACACACGTGAGTACCTGACACACGACACACGTGACACAGGCACACACCTGACACACGACACACGTGACACAGGCACACACTTGACACACGACACACGTGACACGGGCACACGACTCACATGTGACATACTGGACCTGACACACTGTTAAAACACATTCGCGAGCACCAGAGACCGTGACACAGAAACACTGAGTTATTAGGTACCACACACATGATGGAGCACAGCGTGATTATTGTGATATCACGCTGCTGTGCCTGATCACACATGCCAGACCTTGAGGGCCCAATTAAATAGGGAAATAAAAAATATTGCGATTTATGGCTTTTTACGTCCGTGAGTTTTTACAGCTTCTACTTACCGCGTGCTCAAAGCGCTAAAGCTTTTTGCGTCTCGTTTCTGACAACAAAAACTGTTCCGTCTACTGTTCTAGCCTTCACCATGTTCTGTGAATTGATGGTTATTGACTATTAATGCTAGGCGTGCGGTCATGGACAAATTTGGATAAAGTGCTTAATTTCCTCCTGCTTTTAGCCGGGACATTTTCGCACTCCAGCGCTCTGTGTCCAAACACAGTTTTTACCGCAGCTGCGGTTCGATGAAGTTGAGGTAGCAGCAAAAAGACCGCCCAGCTTCCGTGGTCTGAAGAAGGCCGATTAGCGTTATGAAAAGTCATTCACCGGCGGAAGAGTCGGGACATTGAGTGAGCCGTTCCACAGTCCACAGTCTCGTCGTCATTTCCAACTCAGATAGCTCACGGTTTCTTGCCGGTCCTTCCTAGTTCCTTTTCATGTCAATTTTCCCTGACTCATATTCATCGGAGAACAATCGAGACTGGACGAGACGGAACCCACACCTTCCGGTTAGGTCTGCCGTAATCATCCTATAGTCCTGCCGTCGCTACTCGTGCCCCGACCGGAGGGATGTGCGGTCCCAGCGCGTGCGATGTGCGTGCGGTGTGTGCGCTGCCCGTGCAGCCGGCGAGGGTTGCCGGCGGCAGAGGTGTGTAGTACATCCGTCCTCAACGCTGCTGCCCCGCTCCCTATCCAGTGTCCCGATGTGGGCCGTCTTTGTTGCGGACGGGCGGGTCACGGGACGAAATCTGCGTCACTGTGCCTCGCCTCTGGGGTCGGGAGCAGAGGTGCGCTGCATGGTGACGGGCCGTGCGGTCATTGGGTGCAGCCTGTCCGACCAGGTGGTTTGTGAGGGTGTGATGTCTACACCACGCAGGAATGCGGCCGCATTGGCCCGGGTCAGTGGACCAACACGTGTAGAGGGCGGGTTACCAGGGTGGCGGCCACCAGGGTGGCGGTTACCAGGGTGGCGGTTACCAGGGTGGCGGCCCACCGGCCACCGCTGCAGCCAGCCGTGGAGGGCAGGTGGGGGTGTTTTGTCTGTTGCGAGAAATGTGCTTGCGAGCAGTCTGGGGCAGTCATAAGATGCCGTGTCGACACACTATGCAGAATTATGAGGGATTTGTAACAAGGTGGTTCTCTGCTGTAGGCCATTGACCTACAACATCACTTTTCGGTGCGGAGTGTTAACCAAGGTCTGCTTTTTCAGAAATCGGGGAGTACATGAAAGGTGGCCTATCCGGTGGCGAGAAGAAGAGGGCAAACATCGGCTGTGAACTGCTGACGAACCCGGCGCTCATGCTGCTCGATGTGAGTTGGATAACGTTTTGAATTATATTGAAGTGTGGCTGTCAGCCCTCAGCAGTGCTGCGACCAGGAGTGTAAATATTGACTGATGTGATATATATTGACTGATGTGAAATATTACTGCGGATTTGTCAACGACTTCATACACTTTCACCATGGCATGAGTGCTTCGTGCTTAGTTACAAATAACTAAATAACGGATTAGGACACATTTATTTAAATTCTTGACGGTCGGCATTATCTTGAATGTCGGCATTGTAACTTAGTGACACAAAACTATTTTATAAAGCTGTTCACACTTGTACGAGCCATTCCAACCCAGCCTATATCCAGTCAGTGCCTTCCGACCTGTCAAACCGTCCTTCTAACACGGTCTTCATCTGTCTGACAGGAGCCCAGCACGGGTCTCGACTCCAGCGCTACCTACAGCCTCAATCAAAAAAACCCTGAAGGAGGTACGCGATGAAGGAGCGCAAGACGATCGTGCTGACGGTGCACCAGCCCTCCTCCCAGGTGTTCTACATGTTCGACAAGCTGCTCCTCCTCTGCAATGGACAGGTGGGTGCGGCGTGTGTGCCTTACTGAGTTTTAGCGGCCAGCGGAGGGTAAGAGAGCGAGATGTTGATGTTCGGGAGGCAGCTCAGATGTAGCCGACTTAGCCTGCCATCCACTCTGGTTCGCTGATTTATGTGTGTACCTTTCATGTCAAGTTAAATATATTTTTATTTATTCAGGTGATTTAGATTTGGGTTACATTGAATGTGTAAAAGACATTGGAAAGAAACACATAATTTAATATCGCTGTCTGGGAATAGAAGGTAGTTACATTTCCGGGAACTAGCCTGATGGCGATAAGACTACCATATGACTCCCTTTTTCTTCCACACATTCCCTGTAGAAGCCGACAAAAAACAAATCACCATGGCTGATGATGCTTTTTTGGAGCCTAACGAAATGGCTGCAGTTCACGGCAGCGATTTTTTCACCGTCACTCAGTTTTTGCGAGTCGTCTAGACGGAACGCTAATGGGAGTAAAAACCGTGATGGATTGAGCATGAGGCAAACACTGTCCGGTGCGCACAGTGACTGCCTTGGTGATGCCTTGGTGTCGGACGAACAAAAACACGTCTGACCCTGAGAACCACTGACCCTGACCCCGAGGTCATTGCCCCCTGGTGAGCAGAGCAGACAGAGTGGAGCCGCAGATCTGTTTTTCTGGCCAGTCGGAAATTCCTAGCCATCGACTCGATCGGTTGACCATACGTATCGAATGAGCTATTGATTACGCTTGACAATATGCTCGACGATTAAAAGATTGTATTTTAGGCGATTTAATGACGTGATGTGTGTCGCTTATTTTCAGACGGCCTACTTTGGCGAGGTGGGGAACGTCGTTAACCACTTCAACAGTCTCGGCCTCTTCATCCAGCCCCACTACAACCCGGCAGACTTTGTCCGTGAGTTTACTCTCAGCGCATTTGAAAGGGAGTGAAGGACCGTATCCTTGTCGAGTTTACTAAGTGGGTTACCTTTCCGTTATTGGTTCCAATATCTTTGAAACTATACTAACAGTATCAGGATTTTGATATAGCCCTGGGCTAAACGTACTGTCATATCAGTGGTGCTCAGATTCATTTATCCTGCTTAGTCAAAAGCAAGTTACTATATTTTGTATCCGAATTAGCTGCAGATAAATGTTTTATTATGCATCGCTTACTTTAAAAAGTATAGCAATGTAAGCCGCGCTAGTCCTCCGGTGTGATGACCTCATCCGTTTCTCCGTGCGTCTCGCAGTTGAGCAGCTGAAGACGACCGAGGAGAAGTTACAGAAGATCTTGGCGGCGGCGGCCCGGCCCCACTCCAAGGCGCTTGCTGCCGACACGCCCTTCTCCAGTACCGGCAGCCTGTACTCGGCGCCGTACAACAGCAGCGATCGCAGCGAACCTAGCGGTCAGTTGATGAACCTATAGTTCTCCAAGGTGGCTCTTAGTGTTGCTGAGACGTCGAGACGTCCCTGAGTTGCCCTGTTATTGAAGCGGTCCAGGTGTTGTCCGTGAAAAGGAATACTCGGGTACTTCCTACTACGTCATACAAATAGACAAGCTTATTCCATGTTAGCACACTAATGTGACTTTCCGCTACGTTTACAAAGCCTTCACGTTGAGCTAACTGGCTGTATTTTCGTCGTTTACAGAGAAGGATGTACCCAAGTGCAAATGCGGTGAGAAGCTCGCCATGTCAGAGAACATCACCTCTGCGCGGGATGAGACGCAGAAGATCTGCAAAAACTGCCGGAACAACAGCACTGCCGACCTCAGTATTCTGATCGAGACGTCCAACCATGACCTCAGTATAGGCGTGGGGAACGACCAGGACAGCGGGACGTCAACGTGGTCGAACGACTCCAACAGTCCGGACTCGGACGAGGAGTTCCTCACCGACCGGTGGCCCACCTGCTTCTGGACACAGTTCAAAGTGAGTACTCTGCAGATGCGATTTTTGGCTCAAGGCTCTCTGACCCTTTTGTGTGTGTGTTTTTTTTTGCTATTGCAAGCGCGAAAATTGTATGCGAATTGCGATGCAGAGTGACTAATGCGGCCTTATTACAAATTCAGTGAGTTCAACCGAAATCGTAAGTCAACTCATCTATACCATGCAACACATTGAGGCACATAACTCGAAGAATAAGGCTAGAGTGTGCTGTTGTATCACGGGAGCATCAGAAAACAATCACTCCGATCTGCAGCAGAGTCTGACCCCCCTCCTCCGACAGGTGCTGACTGTGAGGAACTTCCGCGAGGCCCGGCCGCGGGTGCTGAGCCGGCTGAACCTGACACTGACGGTGGTGCTCGCCCTGCTGGCCGGCCTAGTCTGGTTCCAGGCCGACCGCACAGAGGAGAGTGTCGCCGACTTCCAGGGCTGGATCTTCTTCTCAACAAACTACTGGATGCTGTTCTCACTGTTCGGCGCGCTCTTTAACTGTGAGTGCTGCCAACGGAGTCAATGCGTGTTTTTCTAAGCAGCCTGAATTCAAATCATTATTCAGGATTTTTAAAGCGAGAATGGTTGATTTCTTATTGAGTTCATGATAAGCGGTCACTTATTCGTCAAACCGTTGAATACAACTTGTCTACTGTCTAGCCTTGCTAACCATTCTCTTGGCACGGCATCACCTAACCCCGCCCCCACCGCGTCCGTTTCAGTTCCTGCACAGCAGCAGGTTGTGAACAAGGAGCGTGCGTCGGGCGCGTACCGTCTCTCCGCCTTCTACCTGTCCCGCATGTTCGGCGAGCTGCCGCTGCTGATGGTGCCGCCTACGCTGTACTTCGTCATCTCCTACCCCATGATGGGCTGCGGCTCTGCCGTCACGTTCGTCCAGCTGCTGCTGCTACTGCTGCTCAACAGTGTCGTGGCAGAGGTGAGGACAGCGGTGCTGCAGCGGTGAGACGAGGCAGTAAGAAAGGTGGGCAGCGGCCCTTTTATTTTCGCAATTGGTAAAGTGGTCGAACCATCAATGACGTTTTGATGATCAATTTTGATGATGATCAATGATCAACGAACAATTCAATATATTTCCCTTTTATGACATGTGACGTCAAACGCAGCACTGTTATCCCACGTTTGCGTTAGCTTCCATCCTGTCACTTATACCTGTATCTCAAATTAACCCGGTATTCTCCCGCTTCGCAGAGTGTCGGCGTGTTCTTCGGCGTGGCCTGCATGGATTTCCAGGTGGGCAACACGGTGGGTGCCATCTTCACGTGCGCCACGCAGCTGTTCGGCGGCTTCCTGTCCACGCACATCCCCGCCTGGCTCGGATGGATGCGATACCTCTCCATGGTGTTCTACGCCTACCAGAACATGCAGATCGTCGAGTTCACCAACGGTGCTCCCTTCAGGTCAGTGGAAGGGACGGTTGCCATTCGCTGGAGTGGATAATAGGTACTGGTGCGAGGGATAGGTGTGAAGGAGACCGGTGCGAGAGATTGAATGAAAGGGGACTGATGACATAATGAGGGGTATGGGTGGGGGAGACAAGCACAAGGGATAGCTCTCGAGCGCATATAGGTACATACATTTTAGGCTGGGGCAGAGGATTGAGGGCTATTGATAACCGTATATCGTGTTTGAATTAGCCAAGTTAAATATGCCAGTTGCCCCGCTGTTATAAATGGCTGTTAGTAAATTACCTTGGTTGTTGCCACTTGCCTGTTGGTGTCACGTCTGTTACTGTAGTCTGTACACGCAAATGCTCACGCTGATCTTTCTCGCACCTAGGTGTGCGATGGAGAACTCCAAGTTCGAGGCGTGCGTCACAGGTGGCGCTACGTTCGTTCCGGCCGAGGCACTGCTGAACCGACGGGGCGGTGAGTTGCCGTTCTGGGCAAACCTGTCGGCGCTGGTCGCCTTTATGGTCGTGTTTCGACTGCTGGGATACGTGGTGCTGCGATTCTTCCGCACACCAACGCACTAGCCGCAACGCGACGGCAGCGTCATCTATGCTACTGCGAAGCGATCGCGGCATCAATACACTCTTCAACGCATATTCGTGCTGCTGTACTGAACGTGAGATGTCTCAGTTAGCATGGCGTCACGAGCGACGGGACCTTTAGTTGATTGTTAGATTCAGCTGGCGGGCGTATTTGCGTCAGGCCCGATCTGCCCGCGTGGGGAGGCAAGCTGAGGTTCCTAGTGCGGTTGCTGGCTGCGGAGGTGTGATCGCTCCTGCGCAGCCCCATATGTCACCTTTTTGCGTGAGTTCCTGCTCGCTCAAATTCAAACCGGCTGCTGTTGTGGTTCCCTTCGACAGTTCGATGCGACCTAACTGTCTGCGCGAGAATTTGTTACGAAGCAAAGAGACCAGGTGGGGTTGACTTACGAGATGCGTCGAATGGTTCTGAGGCTCGAAATAACCTGCCAACTTGCCCTCGACGCTCGCTGTGTCCCATCAAGAACCTAAGTCCGACCGCCCTGGGCCTCAGAATACAGCTCGCCCTGTGTAAATAGGATCAAAGTTTAAATAAGAACTATGTAATCATACAAATCACAAAATTTATAGCTAATAATAATATTTAATAGTCTTACAGCAATTCTGGGTCGCTATAGAGGAAGGAATGAAAAGGTCTACATACAGAAAAGCTGCACCTGCAAGCTGTGTGTTTTCATTGATTTGGCAATCGGCTGGACGGCAGTAAATTGACCGAAGCTCACTAGGATGTGAAGCTAGAATGGTATGAATTCGATTCTGTTAGGCCATCTTGTGCGCCGCACTCTAGGTTAACGTAACGCTGTTTCTCATCCGGCATGATAGCAGCTTGGTCCCGAAATTGTGGCGTGGATTAGTGACTGAACAAGCTATTGGGGAACATGAAGCTGGTAGTGATGAATTCATAAATGTCAACATTCTAAGTATATGGTTTTCGAAGCTGACGGCGTGCGCTTAGTATATATTTTGCATTTTGCTGAATCTTCCCGTGCCCAATGTATAAGGTAACCATGTTTGCGAGTGTCTGCTTGAGATGATTTAGCACGACGATTATTGTAATCGACAGCACCAAAACTGAATTTTTGTAACGCAAATACAAACTTCTTGTGTACATATTATGGTTATGTTACCTTTTGAATATTTAAACCGAACCCAGTGCTCTTATCTGGTCTGGCTCCATGAACACAAAATCATTATTAGCCTTCAGTGACAAAAGCACAGATCGTAAAGCTATCAAAAACGTATTCAGTTGAATAAAATTCTCAATACGAGTGCATTGATTCGTTTGCCTGCCGTGTATTTACTGTTTTACATAGGCGGAGAAGCAGTGGGAGGCAGGACGCCTTCGCCCTTTCGGACATTTGTTTTGCATAGAAATAATTTAGCATATTGACCTTGGTGTAAAGCTACAATTTTCCCCGATTAAACAAATAATCTGCCTGAAGACGGAAAAGAGCCCCGCATAAATGCATAAATCAACCATCCATTCCGCGAGCGGAGCAAGGACCTCTCCAAGACCCCAATAAAAATTAGCCACCCACACTCTCAACAACAACCAAACAATTTGCCATGTTAAACTGGTCAGTTCACTCAATCACTCCCAACAGTAACCCACAGGATGTACGGCTAACGTCACGAACACATTTGTGAACATAAAAATGACCTACATTTAAAATTACACCGCAAATTGACATATGAATGTCAATGACTAGTCGCTTATAATTTCGACAAACACTTATCAGTTATCACATTTGCAAAATGACAGCCATATCAAGATAGTTCGAATCATATTACCCGACATCACGCGCACTGCCGACTAGGGCGGGGGGGATTTCCGCCCTTCCCTCCGGTTTTTCATGAAAAGCGGAAAAAACGGCGGCGCACTGCGCCGCCAAATTTTGCGGTGCGAATTTGGCACAGCTGTTTGGACAACATCAACGTAAATTATTTTAACCTCGGATCACCTCAGGTCAGGGCACCAGGCGAGGTCACGTGACTTAACCTCTAAAAAGTTTGCGGTCATACCACACCCAAAGCCACAGTTTTAAGCCGATTGGTTTCAAACTTGCAGGATTTCATAAGGCTATAAGCACATACAATTATTTAATCTCGGTTTTTAAATCATTATATCGGTGACCTAAGGTTGGGTCAATTTCATGACCTCTCCATTTTAAGGCGATGGGAAAACATTAAAATAATTCCTTTCCGAGGATACACATGACACCAGCTAAATGATTTATGGATCATGTTATCCTAAACCATTGATGATGCCCAAAGCACAAACTTTGTTCAGTGACACCTACAGTTCTGGGTCATCCGAGGTCACCAACACTCTTTTGTCAAAACTCTTGACAAAATGAAGATAGATAAGTGAAACTGGTACTAATGCGTTTGTCTCGTCGAGACACGTCTCCTAATATGCAGCATGACCTACTTGGATCACCATTTGACCTTGACCTGAGGTAAAATTTCGAAGTTGACCTAACCTGGTCAATATGAATATGATTCGAAGTGCCTTGACGAGAAAAACACGGTGGTTTCAACATTATTGCCCTATTTTTGGTAACCCGCGACTTACTGGGGTATATTCTGTCACGCGACTTACTGGGAGGATATTTATAGCCCCCCTCTGATCTCCGGAACTATTGGACCGATCTTCATAAAACATTTCCAAACGCGGTCATTCTGATAGCCCTTTAATTGTATGAGGGAGAAAACTTATATGGATTAAGCTCTTAGCTCGTCCCACCGATGAAACTCACAGTTTAAGCAACAAGCCTCGACTGCGCTCCACATTGACAGACCCGTGTCAATCAAAAGTACCGGTGCGATAGAAATTATGTCCCCGCCCAACCAACCCGTCCATTGAATACAGCATATTCAGATTAAGTTAACAATCGGGCCCATGAATATCGTACTAATCCAACACTTCCTAACATACCATTCCCTAACCGTCGTCAAGTTCTGACCCCTTCAGGATCAGGTCTAAAAGTACATCCCGAAGGCCACCTGAGGTCCAAAACTGACACCCAATTATATGGTCCAATAGCATTATAAACACTGTTTTAACGGTTTCGCTTTTTCAGCGCGCAGGCCATAGCAAAGCTCGCAAAAATGACCTTCATAGGTACACTCGTATTCGCTTCATTCACACTAGAGTTAAAAGGCTAATAAGCCGAGTTCATTATCTGTCCTTCGATATATAACAATTTAATTGATCTTATAAACTGTACTTTCGACAGCGTTCCCCGCAAAACCTTATTTTTCAACAACAAAAAACGCAGAACATGACGTCACTCTGACGTCCTTCCTGGTTGACCTATCATAGCCTCATATTTTTCCTTTTGGTAGAATGTGTCAAATTGATGTGAGATAAGGTACCAAAAGTTTGGTGACGTTATCGCTGTTCCTTTAGGAGATATTGCTAAAAACGGGGGGGGGGCTATAAATAGCCCCTGGTAAGGCGTGGGTTAAATAAATTTTATTTGCGAAAACAGCTTTGCCCAAAAATATACTTTAGGACTTTTCATGACCTCTGGAGCCTAAACGATTGACGTGAAATAAAATTGGAGAAAACTTCGGCGATCGCATTTTTCCAGAGGTTTTCCAATGTTTTTATTTTCTTTTTTTACTAGCTATCATAGTTCCTGAGATATGTGGAGGTTTCTGGCGCAAAGTCCTAAACCAAGAAAATCTGACCCTTGATGACCTCTGGTGACCTCAATATTGACCTGATCTAACGAAGACCAATATGCTTTCTTTAGGGATTGTCCTGAGTTATCTAACGCCCTTTTCCACTTGTCGTTACGTTGCAAGGTTTTCCGTTTTCGAGATTTTAGGGGAGGGGGCTGATATCAACCTCCCGACCGTTGGTGTTTGGCGCAGTGCGCGCGTGTTAACCCGCGCGGCGTAGGGGTCTCTCGCCGAACGCGCGGCGTAGGGGGGGGTAAATATTACCCCCTTCTTATCTTCCGAACCAATAACCGCAGCGAGACGCACAAGGCGGCGATCGAAAGCTCTCAATGAAACGAATCGAATGCATACCCGAAATTTTTCAAGTTAGGTCAAATGTAAGGTCACGGTCAGGTCACATGGAAAGTTCGAGTTAATTGAGTTAATGGTTCATACTTTCAATTAAAATCCTTTGATTAAGACTGTCAATGCACATAAAGCTCTCAAAGGT
>VOPJ01004743.1:64685-117106 GCA_014673585.1 Semibalanus balanoides
AAAAAATGTCGGACGTAAAGTTGCTGTCGGGTTCACGATATGCCCCTCCCCCTCCCAAGTCAACAACTTCTCGCGTCTGACTAATGCTTTGCTCACCCCCTCCCTCTGGAGGGTCACGTAGGACCAGCAGCATTACGGTACTAAGAGTGGTGTCTCAAGACTCAAAACCTAGGTAATACCAATATCAGTCATATCGGTATATATTTTCTAGTCTATTTGTATAAGGTTGCACAATCTAAGGCCTATCATCGTTGAAAAATACTTTAATTGCCTGACCTACAGCCTCTTTAGTCGAAAATTGTCGCACATGTCATCAGCAAAGAACACACAGATCTGGGTAGAAATTCTAAGCTTACGAGATATTTTAGGTAAATACTGCTGTGTCCACCGATACAATTGTTATTTCAGCTTTCATATACGACTTTAAATATTGTCTTACGCTTCATGAAACTAAGTCAATGCTGAAAAATGTGCACGCACACACGCCCGTACATTGCCAGCGAACCAACATGGCGAAGCCGTCGAAATGTAAACAAACGATTCTCCCCCGGTTTCACGTCATCACGTTCGGACCAATCAGCGTCGAGACTTGCTCAAGACTGATTGGTCGATACTAGCTGATCGCCAAATAAAGCTTATGAGTAGATCTGATAAACACGGGCAAGATGTGCAAGCTGCTAGCGGTTGCCACCACTTTAACCTATGTTGAAGGAGCCGGAGTACACCCCCCTGCCCGAGTCCATAAGTAACATAGTCCTGCTGTTTGGTAGACCCATTCCCACAGTAGAGGCTACCGTGACGTAGGTTGTGACCTCAAAAGCACGTGCTGTCTTATCGTGACCATCATCGGTAGTTACGTGCTGTTAAGGTCACAAATCACAGCCTACGTCACTGTAGCGAGTGTAGCCTCTACTGTGGGGTCACTGGGATTTGGTTTACCGAGCAGATTGTAACGTTACGAGTCATTGACAAGTACCATAAGGTTTGATTTGTGTTAACAGACTATACGGACAGAAATTGGCACCTGGGCTGAAATAGAATGTGCGAAAATTTTATTCGGATTGGACCATTCCTTAATAAATTATCGACAACAAAACGGGGTCTCACGCGGTCTGAAATCCATAGTAGTTCAACATTGTGGTCCTGGACCTTGGTACCCCCAACCCCGATGCTGGTGCAGCCAAGGGGGTCCCAAGATCCGGGACCCCCTTTTAGGAGACAAAGTGGACGTTTTCCGTATTTTTTTAATAGCACGCCCTCTTTTTTAGAGACAAAATAGACGTTTTCCGTCCTCTTTCCCGAAAAATGGCACGCCTTCTTCCCCCTTTGGCACGGGACAACCCTTTGGAATTTCCCGGTTGCGTGCCTGTGCACCACTGCCCTAGCCCTTGCTCAGGGACGTAGCTAAGGGGGGGGGTTGCTTCATGCCCCCTGAGCAAAAACAAATCATTACACTAGATAAAATGAGATTTTCTGACGACCCTACCCTATCCCCTACCCCTGCCCAGCCAGCATTTAACTTGGGCACTGATCGGGCACAATAGTTTAATCCCATTGTGCCCGATCAGTGCCAAAGTTAATTGCTGGCAGGGTGGTCAACAACATCAATAACTTATGGCAAAGACCGAAAATTATTCTTCAACCGACATGGCCCTTACATGATACAAATTATGGCTACATCCCTGCCTACCACACCAACTTGAAAAAGGTTAATTCGCCTTTGTTCTGGAGACTTATGGACTATGGTACTTATGGACTCGGGTATTTATGAATCTTGGGTACTGATGAATGTCAATTGTCACCCCATTCGACAGCCTTCGAATCTGATTGGCTGGAACGCGACTACCTTCGAATCTGATTAGCTGACTATTAGCCATTTTGATAATTCGCGAGACGTAAGGAGTAAGGACCATGGCGGCACAAGCCTTCCCTGGTTGGGCAACGCTTTCGGGCAAAACCTATTATCTATGCCAATGTGAACCAGCGCCACCTATATCAATATTTCGTTAAGACATACATCGTTATAGGTGGCGCCACCAGGCAGACAGCTTGCCTTTAGTTATCGTGATACCTAGTACCTACTGCCAAAAGCCTGGACTAAAAATAACAATATTTTATGTCTTGCAACCAATGTGCTTCTCTTTTATTGAAAATTTGCACTCATTCTAGTTAAAGATGATCACTAGGTAATAGGTATGGACCAAACAACAGCCAAATGAAACCAAACCATATGACAGTGGCGGATCCAGGATTCTCATCGGCCAGGGGCTTCAGGCCCGAGGGCGGCATATTTTCTCGGTGACGGGGGCGGCATGGTCCATTTTTTGTCTATTTTTGCTTCAGGGGGCGGCATTTTTGCTTCGGGGGCGGCATTTTTCTTCCGAGGGCGGTATATTGTGCCTCTGATAACATAATTTTGCCCTTAGAAGGCGGGATGATGCCAGCGATGGATTTGCAGGCGCCTTCGGCGCCTGCAAATTCATACCGGCACCGAAGCCGCCCCCGGGCGCCTTCGGCGCCCGGGGGCGGCACTTTTCTATCGGCAGGGGGCTTCAGCCCCTACGGCCCCCCCTGGATCCGCCACTGCCATATGATGATAGAGACTATGACTATGACAATATTGTGCTGACTTACCCGGACAGTGGACTTCCGATTTCAGTTCCGGTTTGGGACGACATCCTTTTACCATCTGTAGTTTCTGGGCGTATGAGAGACCACCGGAAGCATTACGGAGAAGTCCGTCCGCACAGTTCACACTATTATCCATTGTTTGATAGATCACCGATCCACTAAAACAAACACGAAACGAGCAAGGTTTAGGCGATGCCAACTCGCATCCCCACGCACGTTGAAAACAGGCAAAGTCACGGTCAGGTCATAGAATACAAATAGGGAGGGTCAAGTAAACCGTCGAGATTAGCAGACAAGCCATGTTCCAAAACTACTGAACTGATCTGATGTCCGTCAAGTTGGCGACGCCTTCGTATACGGATTCAGCGACGACTCAGGACGAGTTTGTATTAGGCTTAAAATCTGTCAATCAATAGGTCAATCTTGCCGAGACATTCACGACTGTGTTATCTTATTTCCTTCTTTTCGATAGCTGACATAGTTTGACCTCTCGGGGTCATCAAAATTCACGAAACGGTGTACCTTCTAAAATATGTAATTATCAACCGATTCAATTTGAATTAAAAAAAAAAAGTGTGTCTCGCCATCTCAACAAACCGCACCTCCGAGAACTTCGGTTTCAGGGTCATAGGTCATGGTCATCTAAGGTCATTTTGGAAAACAGTGTACCCTTTAAAATAGTTGTTTTTCCACCAATTCGATAACAAAACAGTACCATTAGTGTGTCTCTCGCCGTCCCAACAAACCGCATCTCCAAGGAGTTTGGTTTCAAGGTCAAAGGTCAAGGTCACTTAAGGCTACTTTGGAAAATGGATGTTGTACCCTCTAAAATATTTATTTAGCAACCAATTCGATTAAAGCAAAACAAAAACAAGCAATGCCATAGCGCGTCTCGCCGTATTGTCAAACCCCACCTCCCAGGAATTTGGTTTACATAGGTCAATTGGTCGTTTTACAAGTGACCTTGAACTTTAACTTTGGAACCGAATTCCTCGGACGTGTTGTTTGTCGGGATGGCGAGATACACTATGCATTATTATTTTGTTATCGAATCGTGCTTGATAAATACATATTTTAGAGGATATGTGGTGCTCCGCCCCAGTGTGGTGCCCCGCCCCTACTGCGACGGCAGTGCCACCTAAGCGTTGCGAAAATTTCTTCGCAGCCAACGTCGGCCACGACGCCGCATGTTATTTGCTGGCCAACGCCCCTGTTCTTCTCTCGCTAAACCCTATCGCCACTGACGTGTTCGCTCGCTCACTTTTAAATAAATCCTTCTGAAGCTAACAGAATGTGATTTTATATACAGCCAATGGCTACCTACGCAAGTGCGCATATTACTTGCCAAGTGCCATAGATACACCGTTTTTCAAATTTTCTTTTGTCTTGACCCATGACCTTAATACAAAATTATTCGAAGGTTCAGTTTGTCAGGATGCTGGATGACGAGACACACTTTGGTGTTGACTTTTATCGAATCGGTTGATAAATAAAGACTAGAGGATACATCATTTCGTGAACTTTGATGACCCTTAGCGGTCAAACTAAGTCAGCTATCGAAAAACCGATAGCATCTTCGTGAATATCTTGGCAAGATTGACATACACAATGATTTTTAGCCAAATCAGAGCTTGTTGCTGAATTTGCATACGAATGCGTGGCTAACTTGACGAACATTGCACACTAGTCAAACAACTAGCGGTAAGGTCTGTAAGTACAGCTTAACCCAATGGTGCACAGGTGACGCTACTATACTGCGGACAAACCCAGCCACAGGTGCGCGCACGTAAGAACGTCGCCACCTTTCGAAAGTTGGGGGGATGGGGGAGACGGGGGCATTTTGAAGTCGATTCTTTCCATGCATGCAACGACCATAGGCGTAATCCAAAATCGTAGGAACGCACAGAAGTAGTCAAATGCTCGCTTGCTATTTTGAGTTTTCTTCTGCGTAACGGAGATTTTACTCACTAAGGCTGGCAGCAGTATATAGGGCCTTGCTGGCAACTAGTTTTTCATTCCCTTTCCGTCTGTAGGTTGGTGTCGGTGTTTGTACAAGGTTTCCGGCGGCTGGCTAGAAACCATGCGCGGCACTCGCACAAAACTTTGGCTCAAATCCAGAAGACGCGTCCCCGCCAAGCCCCTGCGCACACGTACATATCCCAAAATGTCAAATTACTGCAATGTACTCAATCCATCTGCTTCTCGAACATTCGTCTTAATCGTCCCGAAGTTTGGTGTAGTACAAAACTAAAAACCACCGTAACCAACCGTGCAACCACCGTGCCCAAATAAACTCAGCGGTTACTCCCCATTGCTTTATGTAGTTGAATTGCACGATTTTCGTAAATTTCCGCCTTGATTGCATCGATATTTATAATCGGACTGGCTTCACGTCAACTTGGGTCGACCATCCTTCATCCGTAATCAGTCAATTTTCCACGGTCCACTCGAGCACCTTCTCACCTCGACCAGTCGCAGCGCACAGGCAGACCTTCCCCTGGCCATCCTCTTCTCTCCCCAGACATCCCTCTCTCCTCCTCTCCCCACAGACACACAGAGTCCCCGACACAGAGCAGTGTGTATTCGCGTTCCACACGGACACACGGCAGCGACAGCGGAAATGTGGGGTGTGTGGAGAGATGGAACAGTTTATCGTTTGCGGCGCAGCGACAGCGTGTTGCGTCGCAGCCAGTTGGCGCGCCGCGAGCCGCCCTTGGTGTTGTTGAACTTGCGGCCGTGGCCGATACCACGGTGCTTGCGGCCGGCGGAGGTCTTTCCGCGCAGCTCGCGGTGCTTGTGCACCGCGTTACAGATCCAGTTGACCTTGGCGTCGTGCCGGATCGCCTGCCGCGAGGGAGCAACGTGAGGTCAGTCGGGGGTCTGGCTGGTCGGATCGGGTTATCCCAGAACACAGCGGGCGGGCAGGGAACACATATCGGGACAGCTGAGGGTTTAACGAGCTCGGGTTAGGTTGGAACACAAAGGGTGTGCCAAGTCATTGTTAACGTTTAGTGATAACAATCTATGCGGACGACGAGTAGCGATAAAACCACCAGGCACAACACAGGCAACGTTTCATTCACAGTAGCGATAAAGAACATACACGTCCACGTGTCTAAAGTTCCATCAGCAATACATAATTCCTATTCAATGAAGGGACAGAGATGTAGTCTAAGCTCCACCCCGGCTCAATTTGCAACATGAGTCAGGTTGGTAAGCCGTCAGTTGATGTACTTTCTCTTCTTAGAACAACACTATGAGAAGGCATTGTCCTTACACAGAGAAAGAAAAGCAGGAGCAATAACTACCTAATACTATCTCCCGTAATAACAAACCGCATGCATATGCTACACATGTAATGTACTTAAATCGAAACAGCACCAGTGACAAGAAGCTCGCGGTAAACATTGTACTGTCGTCATATTGCTCAGCCTACCGTGTAACTGAAACCCGATACCGACAAGCAGACACGTAGTTCATACGAGCATCCCAAAGACAACACTTAACGACGGCAGTTAAATCGACCCAGTTATAGCGAAAGAGGAGATGTCGCCAGACAGTACAGTTTAATGGACAACTACGTCAAAACCCCAGCTCAGAACGCAGCCCGAACCCAAGGCCAGCCTCAAGTACTGCTATTGCCAATTTTATCCCGAATTGCCAAGGGTGAGATGTTAAGAAGCCAACAACAGAATTGGAGTTCCATGTAGTGACCTGATACCGAGACGATACAATTTACGGAGCGACCCCAATTGATATTAGATCGTTGGGAGCTTAGGGACACATTCTTGTATAACTCAGCTATGAAATATACACAATTAGAGACCCAATGCAACAGACAACAAATATCCGAGAACAATGAGGTAGTTCGGGCCCCATCGGGCGAGCCGGGGTTAGTTCCCATTCCACTCGAGTTCAGACCCCTCACATTCTGCAACTGAGGGAATGGTAGCAGACATCTGGGTCTAGAAATGTGAATTATCTTGTACCAATGTAGCAAGCAAGCAGCAAATGTAGCAAGCAACAGAACACAATTTGGTCATTAGCTGAAACTGAGGTCACCTATGGTACCCCTTTCGATCAGTACATAAGTCACGGAAATACTGCCTACAAACGGGAATAAATAAAACAGTATGACTCTTTCAGAGCCACCTAAAAACCCTGTATCCAACACTGGCCACAACACAACAGTGGTCACAACACAATGTCCAGCCATGCCTCTCACCTTGTGGGCGGGGTCGACGAGGATGATCTCGAAGTACTTGTAGGTGGCGTCCTGGCCGACCCAGTACGAGTTGAGCACACGCAGAGCGTTGCACTTCTTGCCGACGCGGCCCTCAGCCACCGACTGGTGGTTGATGTTGAGCTTCAGCTCGTTCACTCCCTGGCGCACCGGCTTGCCATAGGTGGCGCCCTTGTGCACCGGGCGTTTGCGGCCTCCGCGGCGAAGACGCACGCGGTAGATGACGTAACCTGACGGAGAGAAGATAACGATCACAGGGGAGGACACGGACAGAATAACCTGACGGAGAGAAGATAACGATCACAGGGGAGGACACGGACAGAGAAGACAGCCAAACGGACGCTCAAACAGTAACACGAACAGATGCGGGAACAAATACCAACAAAATGTAGTCCAAGCTCCACCCCGGCTCAATTTGCAACATGAACCAGGTTGGTAAGCCGTCAGTTGATGTACTTTCTCTTCTTAGGACAACACTATGGGGAGGCATTGCCCTTACACAGAGAAAGAAGTCTACTAATTCAACAAAATCAGGAAACAATACAGCCACAGTAGAATGTTAAGGCTAAAACACAGCTCCCTCGCACGAAAATCGCGTCTCGCAACTCCCATTGAAATACACCCAACACTATCCACTCGCGTCTCGCACCTCCATTGCGAACTCTCAGCAAAATCTCGCTCCGGAATCGCGGGTCTCGCGGAGACATCTATCTCGCGCGCTAGAGTCGACTCTAGTTCAACTTTCCGCACGATTTGCGTGCGAGACGAGATTTTCGAGCGAGACGGCCCAGACCCAAGACGCGATTTGCCTATGAGACGCAAAATGTGCTGTGTTTCAGCCGTAACACAGTTGACACTCGTTAATATGACAGCCGTCTATGTCGGTCTGACGTGGCGTGAGCGGGGCTCGTCTCCACAGCATCTAGCTCACGATACACTATCCATCCAAATACCACTGCAGACATACCCTGCCAGACTCTCCCTCCGTGTCTGCGTATCCCACTCACCCTGCTTTGCACGGTACCCCAGGCGGCGGGCCTTCTCGGGCCGGGTGGGACGCACGCAGCGGTGAATCTTGTTCAGCTGGCGGTACTGCCACATGCGGACGCGCAGCAGGTAACGCATCACGTCACTCTGCTTCTTGCGCCATAACTCCTGCATGTACTTATAGGCTCCCATCTTGGCCTATTGGTCTGCAATGGGAAACATGGGCAAGGTCAGAGATAAGGCATAAAAGGCGACAATCTGTCTGCACATTATAATGAAGGAGTAATTATCAGTAGAAAGGTAATGCAGCAATACACTGATATCAATGTCAGTGCTGGAGCACATGCGTGATTGTGCAGCTCACCCAAACGCAATTATAAGCAGTTAAATTCATTCATACCTATATTCCAGTTCAAAATTGCTAGCATCAACAAAAGCTGAACAACTACAGTGCAATAAGCTTAGAGCTCAAACCCATTCAACCAACAATTACACTACCATTACCTTTGAGCTTCATACCCATTCAACCATAACAGAACATCACAGTTCATGTCATGGATATATTGGGACTCAAAAACATGCCATTCTTAGTCATCTTAACTTAAATTTCATTTAAGAAACAGATACCAACAAAGTGTGGTCTAAGCTCCACCCTGGCTCAATTTGCAGCATGAGCCAGGTTGGTAAGCCGTCAGTTGATGTACTTTCTCTTCTTAGGACAACACTATGGGGGAGGCATTGCCCTTACACAGAGAAAGAAGTCTTCACATTAAAAAAATCCAGATTCAAATTCATAATTTTATTTCACCCATTTTTATAAGGAAATCATTTATTTCCAGAACTTCTCTGAAATACCATCAAGTATTGCTTGGATGTCCCAAAACTATACAAAACAAATTTTTGATGAGCTTCGAGAATGTGGTATTTAACTTCACACAATAGAGCCCTCACACTACACAATTCTGAAGATGCAACATAACTGGTTGCCATAGATACCAATACATCCAGATGAACTATAAGACAAGTGAAACATCTTCACTTCTCTATTCACTTGTTTTATTTATATATTTGAGTTAAAAATTGGAAAATGGAAATATTGAACAAGCTGGCACCATTCATATGGTTCCATCATTGGTGGGCAAATAACAATTTCAATTATTTAAATATGAAACATAAAATACATAAAAGCATGTGCAAGAATTCCATAATTTTCTTTATTTCTATCTTATTTATACTGCAGATCACTAGATGCAATAGGATGGACATTGCAAACAACATTAACACCCACTAGTGTAAAATCCATAGACTATCTAAAGCTATATCCCAAAATAAACAAACACGCATCCAATTTGCTAGTGTGCCTGGGTTCTTGCATCCACTCAATTTTAATGCCTGCAAATTTACCTCAAATGCTTAACTCTACAGTTAATGGGAACCAACAAGAGATATGAATAGTGTCCTGGCATTAGCAAATTTTGACTGGAATGACACCTAACTAATACAAATTTTACACACTTTTCAAAACTTTCTGCACATTTTTAATCTCCTATTTACAAATGTATTGGATAAGGGACAGCCTGAGGAGAAAGATGGATAAAAACTGACAAAGGTAAACTAATCAGTAAGTTATTAGTATTCTGGTAAGTGGCTAAAAAGGAACAATAAACAGGGTAAACATTTTTTGATGAATTTTTAATCACAAAGATTCTTAGTCATAACTTTCTACTCAAACCCTTACTCCAAAGCAATCCTAGGACCCTGTTCTTGAACATCCAAATTCACTTGAAGCACATTCTTCAAGTGAATTCTGTCAGGTGCTAGAAGTGAACCATAAAACAGGGTAACTTTTAGCAGGTTAGGGCAATTGATGATATTGACTTAACAATACAAATGGGCAATATAAAAAAACAGACTTTGTGCCAATTTTGTACCATACGAGCACTTTATCTTTGGACCCGTTTCTAATAAATTTCCCAATGTGAGATCAAAACAGTTTTAGACAACCATAATCAAGACCCTCGTTTCTAAAAAATCCCCAACATGAGATCTAAACCAGTTTAAGACAACCATAATCATTCACATTTTGCAATAGGCAATAGCCATGGGCTTAAAGTTAACCTCAGTATCCACTGTCCAAGTCGTGAGAGTAAGATGCACATCTTTCAAAACTCACAATTGAACCAATGTTTCCCCTGCTGTACCTTGAGCACAATTATCATTGAAAAATTAATACCTTTCAAAAGCACCCTCACCCGGGGTAACTTTGATCAGCACCAAACTTGTCAAAATACATGACAAAATCCCCAGAGGTCAACAAAAAATGCAGTTGTTCCCCTAAACTAACTATGTCATAATAATCCCATATGCAAGGAAATACAATAAATGGTTATGGGCCACAAGTTACGGGCCAAAAATATTGAAGTCTTTTCACCCCATTTTTAGTACCTAATTTGAAAGATACACCAAAACCTTTGGATGTAGGTATGCTGTAACTTATAAGGGTGAAGTTTTACAGTGAAAAATATATTATGATTAATTAATTAAACAACATATAAGCATATAGAAACGATAGCAGGCGATTATCGAAACTAAGTGCAGTGGGGACACGCTGTTCATGGCGAAAATGGCGCACGGTTCTTATCACATTAGGCGAGAAACAACAGATCCAGAACATTAAACAGCACATCCAGGGGAATGCAAACGAACGCATGTTTAATATAACCCGTTATCAAATTTAACTCCCAATGAGCAACAAGAAATTACAACAAACAGCACCAATACAAGACAGCACAACTCACCGCTCACGACCGGAAAGGAAGGGCATAGAGATGTTTGTTTGGTAGTGAAGGCATTTGAATCAGCCAAAAGTTTTCGGCATTTTCTAAATAAAGGTTGTTACCTTTAATAAATAAATAAACTGTAAAAATTATTGGAAAAGCGATAATGTGAAAATATTAAAAGATTTTACTTTCAGCTTATTGTAAGGTTGCATTCAACCGATTCATTATTTTGACACATCACAACTAAAGACGGAATCGTATTTATATTCAAGTGACATACAATAACTCAACAAAATTATTACAACTTCGTTAACAATTTATTTTGTTCTGCTTTCGAATTTCAATGAAACTCAAATTTAACAAATCAACACTTAAAAAAAATTGTTTGACACACTCAAAGTGCACTTTCCTTCAAACCAGAACAAAGTAACCCGTACTGAAACCATGGTTACCAATGCGCATGCGTGTTGGAGTACCAGGTGATTTGTAAACATGGCGAGAATGTGAGCGGGGATGGCGAGGGAGGCGGGATTTGTGGATGGTGTTGTGCTCATTTTAAGTTCGGTGGCGTGTATTTCATTGCCATTGTGAGTTGAAGGATACATGCGTCTATCAGTGATGAACGAACATGGCAGAGCCCAATGCTGCGGTTCTTCTCAGTGCTCCAAAGTCAGCTGTCGGTAAACAGAAGAAGCGCAAGCGTGCCAGAAGTCTGCGAATTGAACGTACTCTCGAGGAAACCACCAAGGAAACGTACTCAGAATTTAGCTATTTGGATTTGGTATCCAAGGAAAAGGTTAGTTCATATGCCATATTTGTGCATGCTTGCTTAGCACATTCAGTTTCATGTGTACCTATAGCCTGGCAGCAGTGGTCAAATAAACTAACACCACACTGTTTCAGCTTCTATGAATGGTGACATGTCTGTGGTGATGTGACCCTATGTTGTCCAAGTCAGCCATGTTTGCCATCAGTGTTACGTGCAGGATGTATGAACCAGTTTGATGTTAAATCATTCTGTCCTGCAAGCAAAATGTTTGTGTGTCTGTTGTGCTCAATCTTATCTTATTCATGCTTTCCCAACCCGTTCAGATGATATTATTTTCATAATTTTTACGCTTAACAGTACCAAGTTGTCCTATTATTTGCGGCTCAGTGAAGTGTATGACCTAGTCGTGATGTTATATTCTATGTAAGTTGTACATTTTATCCAGGTAGCTACTGCTTTACCTCAGCCCTTGATTGAATGAGCTATTTTTTATTGCCTCAATTTTACAACCATACCAATCATCATGGTCATGCCATCATAAGCCATTCACTTCATTTGCCTTCAATGTGACTTCTGCATGAATAGTGTTGATGAAGCAGGGGTTGCCTTTATCATAATTATTCATCAAATTGCTTGGTCATTGTACTCTCCAATAACCACTGTTTTCCTCTTATCAGACCATGGTCCTTGTTATCAATAAGCGGACAGCACTATGATGCAGCTGTCAGTGACCTGTAGCCTGTATGTCGGCGGCCGCTGGGCTGTGCCAGTGCAGCGTGGTCGTCTGACCAGCCTGTGACCGCCGCTGACCGAGCCATCTCTGTGTGGGGGACCGACTTTCTCTGTGTCGGGGCCGCGGGACGGCTGTGCCGCCGAGCTGCCTGCCGTCCGTTTAGCTGAGCTAAGCTGAGCCGAACTGAGCTGAGCTGAGTAGACTGGGCGCCGCGCTGTGGACGACTTTCCGCCGGATTCCGCGCCGCGCCGTAAAGTCGGCCGACCGCAGCGGTTGGCGGGTGTCGCTGCCGATGTCACGTGACCGGCCGGGCCGGTGCCGGCGGTGCTGGCCGGCTGAGATCCGCTGGTGGGAGATGGCCGGCAGGGGAGGTCGTGCCGCGCCGACGCCGGTGACAGCGGGGGTGTCGGATCGTGCAGGGGCATTATCGATCGGCCGGGCCAGGTCATGAGAGAGCGGCCACGCGGCGGCGGCTGCGGGGGCGGGGCCACGGCGACGGGGGGCGGAGCTAGCCGGGCCCGCGGGCAGCCGAAGATGCTGGCGACGCGGGAGTGCGGGCTGTGTACGGGGTTGACAAAGGTGGTGCTGACCGGAGCCGGCGGGCGGGCAGGCAGGGGAGGGGAGAATGTCGGTGGTGGGAACTGGTGTGACGGCAACTGGCGGGCAGCGGCGGCGGCGGCGGCTGGGAGAGAATGGGGAGGGGCTGGTCAGCTGATCGGCAGCAGGCCCAGCGCGGCGGCGGGCGGCGGGCGCGCGCCCCGGGCGCACCGGTGTCGGCGGCGGCACGTGTGGAGCGGCCGGGAAGCGGGACGGGCAGGTGTATCGTGCGTTTGCCGTTTACTGGTGCACCTGTGGCATGCATAGGGAATCTGTAGTGTAATTATATTGGATTTGCTTTATTGCTGACGGTGGATTGTGTAGCCAAGCTGATTCAAAATCAACGTCGCGCTAGGGCCAGGACTTTGGTTCTGCTTCAAGTTCAAAGGCAATCGAAATAATTTTGTTTATTTCTAAGGCAGACCTGTACGTCGCTGAGGAAACACAATTGGATGAACAAAATATATGGCATTGAGTTTTGTAACATATGATACGGATATATCTGTAAAAACTTTAAATTTGAAGATCATACCCGTGCGGGTAAGAAAACATTTTCCAATTCAACGATGCTTCAACATAATCTTGCTCTTGAAACACTCGTGGCTGAGGGTTCGGTCAAATATTGCTCTGCAGTTGACCTTTCGTAGTTGACCAATAGCTATTAAAGCCAGCGGTGTGAAACTGATCACACCTTTTCTTTGATCAGGCACGTAGCTAGGATTTTGTCTCAGGGAGGGGCCACGTCGGTGGTAGAACCAAAATTCGATCCTCAGTCATATGTTGTTGACCGCCCACAAAACACAGACACATGGTGACCACATGGCAATCATGAGGGCTAGCCCGCCTTTCCCACATGGTGCCCCCATGGTTTTGTAAGACGTTTCTGTATGGTTACCATATGGACTAGCAGACCACCTTCTAACCTCTTAAAACCCACATGGGGTCCATATGGGTGTTCCCACGTAATTACCATGTTCTCGTGTGCCCACCGCACCCCATGGCCCATATGGGACCCATGCCAATCCCATGTGCAATCACATGCCCATGTGAGCCCACGTAGCCCATCTTAAACCCATGTGGTAACCACATAGGTGTGTTATGTGGGCTGGAGGGGTAGGGTCGGGTCGTCAAAGAATCCCATTCTATCTAGGGTAAATTTATTTTGTTCATGGGGCCACGTGCCCCCCCCCCCCTCCGGCTCTGTCCCTGTCCTTGATTCATTATACTCCTGTTGTTCAAATTTTAACTAGTTTCACCTTTGACCATCATCTAGATCTAAGAATCTATCTAGAGCAATAGTCACGATGGAAAGTACCGTTTAGATATACCAGTTTAAAGGGAATGTTTCACTTCTCTGAAAGTTGTCCAATGTACGCCGCTTGTGGTGCAAAATATGAAGTAATTGCTGGCCGACACGATTCTGACATTTGTTTGCTCGCAAAACAGTGGCTCAATTCATGAAAAAAACTAAGTTTTAGTATTTTTGGCTAGTGACGTCATATGAAGGGAATTTTGGGAAACAGAGAAAACCTTCACGCTGCAATATGTATTGGACTAGTGTAGTGGCTAATGTTATAGCCAAATGGTAAAACAAGTTCTATTTTCAATCAACATTTGATAAAGAGAGATGACGACATCGGCTTTAACCCGCGCCGGGGCGGGGGTGATTTAGACACCCCCTCAGGTTTTTTCCTGGATATCGAAAAACGGCCGGCGCGTAGCGCGCCAAAATTTCAGTACCTGTTTGATCACTTTTGTACAGCTTTTTCAAAAGTTTTTGACAATAGGTATGTCAGGTCAGTCGACCTGACTAGGTCAAGTGACCCCACCTCCTTAAAAAGTTGCGGTTCCACCAAAGCCACAGTTTTTAGCGTATTGGTTTTTTTTCCGTACTATACAGGGTTTCATAAGAGCCATGACTATCAAAGTTTGTATATCTTCGGATTTCGATATCGGTGACCTAAGGTCAGGTCAATTTCCTGACCTCCCCATTATAAGTGGAATGGGAAAATAAACAAGATGCTTCTTATTCTGAAAGTATGCATTGGATCAGGCTCATTATTTCAGATTCATGTTTTTAGCTCATTCTGGAATGACATTAGGTGGCGATTGTTTCTAAAAGATGCTCTTACAAGGTCATGCTGAGATCATCTGAGGTCATCAGCAATGATTTGCTAATAAACTTCTGATATAATGAAGATAGAGAACGAGCGGATGACACCACTGTATTTTGTAATCGTCTGTGCGGTCGCCCCATATTGCACATGACCTATCTGGGTCACCAAATGACCTTGTACCTGAGGTTCAAATTTGAAGTTGACCTTACGAGTCACCATGTATCATGTTTCAAAGCGTCTTGACGAGAGGAACACGCATTCGTGTTGAAAATTCGATTTATGGTGTCATTTTTTAGATAAAATGCCTATTTCAGGAAAACATATTTTTTACCAAAAACTGCATTTTTTGACATTTGATGACCTCTTGGGAGCCTACTATGATCTGAGGCTCAAATTTGAGGACATACGTTGCGATTGCAAATTCAAAATATCTATCTTAATGCTTCTTTACTTTTTACTCCTAGCTATCCATAGTTCCGAAGATATTTTGGCGGATATCTGGAAGCTATGTCCTAAATCTGGAAAATTTGAGAAAATTTGGACTTTGATGACTCTGGTGACCTCTAATATTGACCTGAGAAAAAAAAATCACCGAAGTATTTTCCAATTCCCTTTTGACGAGCTCTCGAACGGTATTTTTGGTTTATCTGTCTAGGTCCCATAGGAGCCGATTTTAGAGGGGGGGTGTTCGAAACCCCCCCCCCCGCGCCCGAGGAAGGTTGGCGCCGAGCACCGGCCCCGGCGCGGGTTAAGCAGCGATACTTAATACACTTAGGCCTTATTTTTGTGCAGATGTCAAAACCAAACTTCAAATTTTACTTTCGATTGGACCTCTGTGGGTGTTTTAACTTATACACTACTTAATTTCAATGCAAATCCAGCAAAATGGCCATCTCAACTCAAATATAATGTTAATGTGAAACATTCCCTTTAAACGCCTTTTGGGGCGAAGACCGAGCGGGCGCGCGGGGCTGTAGTTGCAAAGTTATCACCTTCCGAAGAGCGTCTGTATGACCGTGTCGGGCCGGGCCGAGGGTAAACTTGTCTATTAAGTTGACGAGTCACCTCACGGGCGCCCGCTCGTTAATCAATAGCTCCTTGTCGCACTTGCTTTATTTCCAAAATTTGTTTTGGGCCCTTTATTTTAATGAAATCATCTATTTGATATATTGTATCGTTCTCATACATAACAGATTTTAAGTTTGGTTCGGTAAGAGATACAATTAGTTAATTGATTTGGGTAATACACACTACACAGGGGATACTAATGAGTAATTAGCCTCACTTAGTCAATGGCTCTCGGCTGCGACGCCACTCAATGGCGGGCTGAGCCTTCCGGCGCTGTCATTTCGGATTGGCGCCCGACCGGTTCTGCAGACTATGCCAAAGCATGATCCTGCGATGGCTATCAAACGGTTATCCACGAAACGTCCCACAATGTCTGGGCTGATTAATGCTATCTCCGGAACTCAGTCGGAAAATTTGACCAGGTCTCCAGCTCCCTAACAAACTGTAGAGAATTTGATCCCCCTGAACAAACTGTTAAGAATATGACTAAGTTCGAACAGCCCGGATTGATGGCATCGCGAGGCAGTGGTTTGATGGGTGCTCTTGACCTGTGATGCAGCACGTGGGTGCACCAGGGCGAGCTTAAAGGAAGCTCAGCAACACGTTGACGCCTTTAATGGTGCATTGTTATATTATATACCGTGCCTTATGACCACAAGTTGTGGCGCCCTCAAACCACCTACAACCACCGCCGCCTACATTTAAGCTTTATTTGGCAGAATGTATAGTCGAAGGATAACAGTTTGTTTTGTGAGTTTGACTGGCTTTGAATCACCTTGTTATGAAACAAAACATTGTATACCGTATCGGTGCCTGACTGACCGGATATTCGGAGTATTTAACTCGTGCGTGCTTACCCTGTAACTCTGTTAACCCTGAACACTCCGTGCTTGTTTGAGCTCCACCACTGCAGCAGTTTATATGACATTAAATCCCAGATAAAGGTCCCGGCTGCCGCCGACGCACTGTGTTTTAACTCAGGTCAGAAGCGGCCAAAATTCACCAAATCGACTATTTTTAAACCGCTAATTGTTGTTGATCGCTTTGTGTTCACGAGAATGTCCAGGCATCATAAAAAAGGTCATGAAAACAATTGAGGATGCGTTTTCACACGATCAGTAGCCGCAAACTAAGCCAGGACTTTGCAGTGGCCATGCATTTGGTCGGGTAAGATGCAAAAAAATACGTAGTCCAACAATTCCTTGCTTGATTATGGGTGAAAGGAAACATCTTACGGATATCATTTTGGCATCAGATTTTAGGCCAGACATTTATCTTTGAATCTATGGGCAGTTTTCAACTATTCGCTTGGGTTTTCACTGATTTTTGTAAGAAACTGTTCGGCATTAAAAGTTTTAAATTTTGGGAGAGTAGGGTTTCTGATGACAGAGCTCTACCAAAAAATCGGCTCGCTAGACCTCGATTATTGGGAGACGCGCAAGTAGGCCAAACATTGTAACCAAGTGAATTATCATGAGGGTACATTGTCCTGCAAATTTCCGCCTGCGTCTGGATGCGACTGCACTGTTTTGAGGAGCAATGTGTGCATTAGCTATGCGTGAATATCGGCTCTGCCGGAGCGACGGGGCGTGGTTCGGCCAGCCCGCGAGCACCACGGCGTCGGCATTCCGCAAGCGACAATAGGACCTTAGTTCCTTGCCCAATATTTATTTGTCAATTTCGTGAAATCGTCGTATTCCTACAACTCATAGGGCAGGATGCCAAGGGGGTCACGGGGCCATGCGCCCTCGCCCCCCCCCCCTGACAAACACAATTAAAAATCCCAGAAAAAATCTGGATAAAAAATCTGGGAATTTGGAAGGAATTGTGTCTTCACTGAGAATTTAAAGGAAATTCTATGCAACTTTTAACTAAAGGAAAGGTTTTGTTTTAAATCAGTTAGCTGAGATACATAAGCACCAAGCGAAATCCGAATTAGGTTTTTAGGAATTGTGAGATAATTTTTGGATTTGCCCCTCCCTCCACCAACTGACTCAACTAACCAACCCGTTCTGGATCTGCCTAATGCCTCACTGTCGCAGCTGAGATCCGACACAATACTCAATGCCTGTTTACGCTCAATAGATCTACATGACAATATTCTAGTTTTAATAAAACAACATTTCATCATAAGGCATATTTTTCTTAAATCCAGATGATTGTGCTGAAGCGCCTTGGCATGATACCGGCAAGTCTGGTTAACAGACAGAGACTCAAACTCTGACGTAAATGCAAAGTAGCGCGGATCGGGGCTCAAATGTTGAGCTATGCAAAATTTCGAGGACCACGGCGCGGGCGCCTGCGCCCAAACAATTCAAGGCTGAAGCCGGGCCTGAGGCTGTGTCTGAATCTCAGGACTTGTCTGGTTCTCAGTTGACCAGGGTACCCTAACGAAACCCTGATGAGAGGAGGTGTTGGTGCGTGTGGACATGAGTCAGACCATCGGAAGAAAGTTATTGGTGGAGGTAGTGACATGCTCGGACGCCCGATTGATGTGGAGGGGGCCACCAGACTTACTTTTATGTGTGCTGAGAGTGATGTTTGTGGTACGCAACAAATGTGAGTACTTGTAGCGCACGAGGATAAGTTGCTGTCATTGACCGGCGAGTCACCTGTAAAGCGGAGCAGCATGTCACCGTCCCCTGCCTCAGAGCTGCAACCCATTGTCTTAACGTAACCTGTATTTTGTGCATACATATGGGTCTGATGTATTGTCAGGCAAAGTGACAGCACTATTATAATATGTGACTGACAGTATGCGCAGAGGTTCCGATATACCGATCACACACGGAACAGAGGCTTTAAATTTTACAGGCACCGTCGCAAAAACATTTTTTTTCGGAATATTTTCTAAGATATTGTTTTTCAGATAATGGAAATCCAATATTGTTTCAAAAAATTCAAGTATTGAAAGATGCAAAAACTCAAATGTAAAGCAATATCTCTATATTTTTGACCGGCTAATGACTTCTCAAAGAATATTATAACTTATTAGCGTATTTTTTTTAAGCAGCGCTTTTTGCTTTCAGTGAACAGATAAAGACAAAAAAAATGATAACTTCATGTTTTTCTCTTAATAATAGCAGTTCAGGCTAATTTTCTAATCACAGCTTAACTAACTAATGACAAAAGCAAAAACTGAGCCTAAAATTACCACCTAAAAAACAAAGCATATTAAGAATATTGGACAATTTTATTACCTGACATTGAACGCTGTGCCCATTATAGGATCAAGATTTGTGTGCCTATGGGATTTGACTTTTTTCAAAGTCGAGAAAATTGTGGAAATGCGCTGCTACTTTCCGACTTCTGCAATGTAAACACCCAAACCATAAAATCATGCGTTGGACATGGCTTTCCGTAGGCCCTTCTGGCAAATATTGACCTTTTGTGGACCTGGCCTTGACCTTGAGCCTTTGCCAAGACATTTGGACTAATATCAGATTAAATGTGGTAAAAGATGAAAACTTAGCGCTGTTAGAACTTGTCTGCGATATAGTCCATGCGTCGTAAGACTGAGAGAAGTATTGCCCATTACTCCATTAACTCGATGTTTGACCTTTGAACCTGAAACCGAGAAGGATCTGACAGTTGACCTTATTTATTTAAAAAAAGGGATATGCATTAGATTCGTTTCATTAAGAGCCTTTAATCGCCAACCTTTCGCGTCTCGCTGCCGAAGATTTTGTTCAAGAAGATACTATGGGGATACAGTTTTACTCCCCGCTGGTAGGGAGGGGGTCTGCCTGGAGACCCCAGCTTGGTGCAAGTAAAAAATTAATTTCTCACTCAGATTAATTGGCATGTTAGACTTTCATATCACAACAAAAACCGTCGCTCCTACTATCATAGTTTTCACGCTATCGAATTTTGACCGGTTTGACCTCGAGTTAAAACACAGTGCGACGGTCCCGGTTCCGGAACGTGTCCGATGGCAGCTGACGCCACTCATCGTAACCTTCAGTAACGGGACTGAGTTCTCCATCGCTATCGGTCATGTTGCTTCGACTGTCTCTGAATATTATCCTCGTTTTTACGACTTTCTGTTCTTGGCGTCAGCACTCGGTCGATGTTGCGAGTTGCGACTGCTGTTCGTTGGTCGCTGATGTGATTTGCGCCTGTTGATATCAGACGGCGCCTTTGGTGTTCCGCCGGTGTTTATATTTCTATTTTTAACGAGTCCCACCCCCCCCCGCTGCTGGCCTAAGGGAAGAATGCGGCCCCGTCGCCAGATTGTGGAAGGCTCACGGAGTGTTTTTCGCAATCTATGACATTATCTATGGCTACTGAAATATTCCGGATATGCTTAGTTCCTTACGTGTCTAGCATAGTAACTGGACGTTTTCGCCGGCCATGCTGGCACTGCTCTTCCTCCTAGACGTAAACTTATTGACTGCTGTCCAGTGATTTATGATACGAACTTCTGCATACCCTTTACATAAACGATGCACAGTAGCCGCCCATAAACTAATCCTTGCCGTCCGCACTCGTGCACTGTTTCACGATGCATGTGTATGCGGTTTACGTAAACCATAAACATGGTTAAAGGAGTGAATGACCAATCAGCATCGGGCTCACCCGATGCTGATTGGTCAGTCACTCCTTTAACCATGTTTATGGTTTACGTAAACCGCATAAACATGCATCGTGAACACGGCTTCATGTCGCTTATCGGTGCTGGCGGTACCCCCTCCCCCTCCCCGCTCGTAGCTATCTGTGGCTGGTGGTACCCGGCCCCCCCCCGCTCGCTGCTACTGTTGCTGATGGTACCCCCCGCTGTGTTGCAGGAGAAGCACGTGCGTCACAAGGTCAAGGCGAACGGCACTCACCCGCCCGATGACCCGTGCGGAGACAGCGATGACAACCTCAAGGAGATCGCAAGGAGATTCGAGGAAAAATATGTGAGTGACCAATCCTGTGGAATGACTTCCGGTGTCCGGGATTTCATTTGGGTTTAGCTGTCGAGGCTCCATGCTGTATATGACACAAGGCCAATGACGTAAAAATAAATTTTACTCCAGATTTTGTTACGTTTTGTTACATGTTTTCCGACGTGCTTAAATATTGTCGTTTTTCTCTCTGAAAAAAAATCCTGGCTACGTGCATGATAGAGTGGAAAATTCAACCAATAGCCACTTGTAGGTACTCAGAGGGGATTTAGTCAAATCCGAACGATTAAAAGGAGTGTGCCTACTCAATTGGTCATGTGGAGTTGTTGACACTAGTCTGTAGAACAGCTTTTTCTGAATTTAGCCATGTACTTCATTTCCCAAAAATCACTTTAGTAATATTAGTATATAATTTTAGTTGCTGAGATATTCCAAAGTCGCCAATCACATACTGGCAGTACTTAATTGTCGATATTCGCCAGAGAGCTTTCGCTGCTAGAAGCATTGCTCTTAGATTACAACGCTAGCATATATTGTTAGCTCTGGCCAATAGAAAACAACTCGTGAGCAACTGAAACAGCATAATGCCGAACAGATTCGCGATCACTGTAAACAAACCCATGACTTGCTCATAAGTTTTTTCGTCTTTAGTGCCGCCACTCTTATAGTAAAATCTTCGCTACTATCTGTTAATAGTGACGATCGTTTTGAGTTTGTGAAACAAACAATGCAAAACAGAAATATAAGTAAAAATTCAACTAAAGGGGCTTCCAGAGGGAACGGTGAATTTTATCGTAACCCAACAAATCAAAGCAATAGCTTCTTACCGTAAGAAAAATATATTTGACATTTCAAAAGAGTAGGCACACTCCCTTTAAACGCTTACCAGAATTAGTTATGTATTACCAATGCTAATTCGTACTTTTTCCCTCCACAGGCTGTCTATTCATTGCATTCATACATCAGAATCTGGGTTCCAGTTATCCAATATATTTTTTAATAAGGAGTAGAAAATGCACAATAAAACGCATCAAAAATATCGGAAAAATAGTATCCAGTGTCGTTTTCAGGGTTGGAAAAACCCGGATTTTTCATCAAAACCCACTGGGTAGTGTTTTTTATGGGTTAAGTGTTTTTTTTCTTCACCCGCTTCTAGCCATGCGACATATGCTGGAATGTAAAGTATCAGACAATACGTGTACATTAATTGTGGAATGTAAAGTATCAGACAATATGATAGCTGTATTCGAAAACAATGACAATCAATATAAGTACCTAAAAACCAGACTTTTCGACGAACAGGGTGTCTTCGTCAGTTTTATTATAAATATTTAAATTCTAAACATTTAAGTCAAACAATCGCCCAGCTTCAGGCAAGCTAAGAGAAACACGTATTCAAAGTATCATAATACTTTGAATACGTGTTTCTCTAAGTTTGCCTGAAGCTGAGTGTGATTGGTTGACTTGAATATGTTTATAATTTATATATTCATAATAACACTGACGAAGACACCCTTTTTATTGAAACGTCGTTTTTTTTAGATACTATCATTTATTGTCATTGTTTTCTAATACAAATATGCTGGAATGTTCTAATTTTGAAACTTGTAAGCATGCAAACATCTTAAAGACTGGAACGTTACGTGTCACCTTGAAAAAAGCGAGAAAAAGCTAACAGAATACTGACTTGCTAGAGAAGCAACGAAATTAAATTTCGCATTCCAAATCTCGTCATCTCTTTGGTCAGTAGAGATGGGAGTTCAATTGGCGATGTTGTTCCTTAAAAAGAATTGGGAGTTTGAATGGTGGAATGAGGGGAAATGGAACATTGTTTCCTTTTCAATCATCATAAGTCTGGAAACAAAACACATTATATGCAATGATGCATCAGCCACCAATCATCTTTGTTTCTCAAAAGTTACGTCGGGAACTTGCTCAGTACCATTTTGATGAAAACCTGGGGTGGGTTTTGGTCTTTAATTTGCCCCCCCCCCCAAAAAAAAAGGTAGGTAATGGGTAGTGCCAACCCTGGTCGTTTTCCACCCAAATTTTCCAATGCTAGTACACTGTGTGGCTGTCGGTCAGTTTTGTGGACACAACAGTTGATAGTTGATACATTGCAGAAAGTAAACATCTGCAACATCCCTGGTGCCCATCAAATGTGTGATGTCTGTGCCCCGGAGGCTGCTGATGGAATACTGGGAATATCTGCTGTTTACACTTGAGGTTGTCCCAGTAGAAGTGAGGCTACTGTGCAGATGGTCTCGACTGGTACCGATTACGGTCTGACAGGTATGTCCTGTCAAAGTTAATGCCTCCCCCTATCTCTCCTTCATCCTGCTCTGCTGGGCACCGGTGACCTGTCCTGATCGGTACCTGACCCCCCTCGCTATCTCTCCTTCATCTGCTTCTGCTGGACACTGAGTGACCTGTCCCTGATCGGATACCTGACCCCCCCCTCGCTATCTCTTCCTTCATCCTGCTATGCTGGGCACTGGTGACCTGTCCTGATCGTAACCACTGACCCCCTCGCTATCTTTTACTGCTCTGCTGGGCCTGGTGACCTGTCCTGATCGGTACCAATGACCCCCCTCGCTATCTCTACCTTCATCTTAGACTCTGCTGGGCACTGGTGGCCTGTCCTGATCGGTTCACCCTGACCCCCCTCGCTTATCTCTCCTTCATCCTGCTTCTGCTGGGCACGGTGACTGTCCTGATCGGTACTGACCCCCCCTCGCTATCTCTCACTTCAATCCTTGCTCTGTCTGGCACTGGTGGCCTGTCCTGATCGGTACCTGACCCCCTCGCTAATCTCTCCTTCATCCTTGCTCTGCTGGGCACTGGTGACCTGTTCCCCTGGATTCGGTACCCATGACCCCCTCGCTATCTCTCCTTCATCTTGCATCTGCTGGGCACTGGGGCCTGGTCCTGATCGGTACCTGGACCCCTCCGCTAATCTCTCCTTCATCCTGCTTGCTGGGGCACCTGGTGGCCTGTCCTGATCGGTACCCTGACCCCCCTCGTATCTCTCCTTCATCCTGCTTCTGCTATGGGCACTTGGTGACGCTGTCCTGAAATCGGTACCTGACCCCCCTGTCGCTATCTCTCCTTCAAGGCTGCTCTGCTGGGCACCGGTGACCTGTCCTGATCGGTACCTGACCCCCCTCGCTATCTCTCCTTCATCTTGCTCTGCTGGGCACTGGTGGCCTGACCCGGTCAATGGCTGACTCCCCTCCCCCTCCCCCTGTTTCTCCCTTCTCTGCAGGGCACCGATGACGGCAAGCAGCGCAAGAAACACCGCGACGTCTCCGAGCTGGGCATGGGGTACGACGAGAATGACCCGTTCATCGACAACTCGGACGTGGTCAGTACATCACCGAGCTGGTGTGTGTGTGGGGGGGGGGGGGGGTATTGCTGACCTTGTCCCAACGCCTTCGATGCGTGGTCAGTACATCTACCGAGCTGGTGTGTGTGTGGGGGGGGTATAGCTGAACCAGTCACTCTCGGACGTGGTCAGGGTACATCACCGGCTGGTGTGTGTGTGTGTTGTCGGGGGGGTATAGCTGGACCTTTCAACCCCGGACGTGGTCAGTAGCATCACCCGAGCTGGTGTGGTGGGGGGGGGGTTATAGCTGACCTGTCAACCCCCGGACTTGGTCAGAATACATCACCGAGCTGGTGTGTGGGGGGGGGGTAGATAGCCTTGTAACCTGGTCACCCCCGACTTGGTCAGTACATCACCCGAGCCTGGTGTGTGTGTGGGGGGGGGGTATAGCTGACCTTTCAACCCCCCGGACGTGGTCAGTAACATCACGAGCTGGTGTGTGTTGTGTGGGGGGCGGGGGGGGGTATAAGCTGACCTGTCAACTCTCTTCGATTGGTCAGTGAACAGTCACCGAACGTGGTGTGTGTGTGTAATGGGGGGGGGTATAGCTGACTGTCAACCCGGGACTCTGGTCAGTTACATCACCCGACTGGTGTGTGTGGGGGGTGGGGGTGGGGGTAAAGTAGCTGACCTGGTGCAACCCCGGACTTTGTTTGCGTGGGTCAGTACATCACCCGGAGCTGGTGTGAGGGGGGGGGGGGGGTTACAACGCCCCTTGGACCTGTCAACCCCCGGACGGTTTGGTCAGTACATCACCGGAGCTGGTTGTTTTTGTGGGGGGGGGGGGCATAGCTGACCTGTCAACCCTCTGACTTGGTCAGCGCTGGTTAGAGGTGCCTCCTCATACCCTGGCACGTGTCCGTTACTGGCTACTGACTACATCCTGTGTGGAACAGGTGCGATACATATCTAATAAATCATGGTATAGATATAAATCTGAATCTTATAGATCATTAGATCTAATAGATCTAATGTGGTGGGAATACGCTGCCGGAGATGTTCTGCTACTGCTACCAGATACGAGCTGCCTTGTAGCCGTGCTAGCTGGAGCGACGCTCAGTACCATTTGTACGGTTGTTCTTTAGCATATTGAGGATTTGTCACAGTCAACTCGGTAAAGCGGTGGTCATCTACCAACCTCGATGGTGTGACCTAACCGGTATTTACATAGCGTCACTTAGCCTGACCGGACGTGACCTGGCTTGACCTATCGCCTCCTGACCCGACCTGACCTGACCCGACATGTCGCAGCACGATGAGGACCTGCCGTCGAACCAGCGGACCGAGTTCGGCGGCTTCTATATCAACAAGGGCGCGCTGCGACTGGAGCTGATCGAGGGCGCCGAGCCGGACCGGCCGCCGCCCGCCAGGCGGAAACGGGTCAGTACCGGCTCTGATACCTCCCAGCTGCTGGAGTATGCAGGAAATATGCTATTGGATTGTCTGACTTATTGTATATTGTCTGTGTGTGTTAGGATATAGATGTTGGTTGTTGTTTATTTTGTGATATTCCTTTATTCACAGTCGTCTCGCCCAGACGTGTAACTGTACAGCGTGTGTGGCTATTGCCAAGTGTTTGCATTGCACTGCGCCGTGTGCGGTCGTGCTGTGTGTGCTGACGTCACCACTCCCGGGGCCGGCCAGGTGCTCCGTGTGAGCTCTGACGACGACGATGACGTCACCACGGGCGAGGAGCAGGAGCCGGACACCAAGCGGCCGCGCAAGAGGCTGGGCCGGCCGCCCAAGAAGGACCCCAGTCTTCTGCAGAAAAAGAAGCGGCGGGCTATCGACGGCCTGCTGAAGAGGAAGCCGGCGATGACGGTGAAGGAGATGCTGGAGCATAAGAAGGCGAAGAGCCAGCTGCAGCGCGCCGCCGAGACACCGCCGCCGCCACCACCGCCAGTACCGCCACCACCACCGGCCGCAGCTGTACTCGGTAGGGAGGGGTGGAGGGGAGGGTGGGGCTGT
The DNA here is from genome assembly GCA_014673585.1 of Semibalanus balanoides. Taxonomy (NCBI): domain Eukaryota; kingdom Metazoa; phylum Arthropoda; class Thecostraca; order Balanomorpha; family Balanidae; genus Semibalanus; species Semibalanus balanoides. Next base: position 90,853 of record VOPJ01004743.1, read on the forward strand.
GAACTGCACGACGGAGCATGGTGTACTGCTAGGTCGACAGTGGGCAGATTTTCTGGGTATTTCACCGTGTCTGTGGGCTATTTTCGTTCTGGGCTTAGGCGGCGAGTTTAACGACTGTCGTGGTTAACGGCCGCACGTTGGGACTTGATTGCTGTTTGGGGGACCCGGGGACGACGTTTACGCTATGCGAAATACGCCGGTATCGCGCGCGCGCTTTTGAAAACCCGGCATTGCCGCTCTGAGGTGGACCCTGGAAGATCTATGGCTATCGGCGCCGGCCACCGGTGACGTGATCTCTGAGTCCGGAGGGACAGCTTTCTCGTCAGCTGACCGCGCCCTGCTCTGTCCTGTTCTGTAGTGTCGTGGCACAGAGGGGCTGATTTCTGACGTTCGTTCTCTCCTCCCCTTCATAGCGGCCGAGGAGGTATCCAACGGGCCGGTGCAGACCAACGGCCACGACAGCCGTGACCGCGACTCGATGGACGAGACGATCGCCACCGTGGTGGCGGCAGCGGCCAGAGGCTCCCCGCTGCCGCCACCGGGCCGCGCCGCCGGCTCTCCGCCCCCGCCACCGCTGCCGCCCGCCGCCGACAGAAAGGTCTCATCCTCGTCCAACAGTGAGTTGGAGGAAATGTGGTATGTTTCGTAGCACCGTGCTGGTCGACGAGAAGCTCGTCTCACCGAAGGGCCGTCTATCTTTGGGCCGAACGACAGCGTCTATCTTTGGGCCGAACGACAGCGAGCTGCTTAAGAATTTTTTACTGATTTTTTAGCTTTTTACTGATTAATTTTATGTTCTTGCAGTTATAGATTAGCATGGCCTTGGTTCTGCCTATCCTTTAGAAGACTTGCGTTGGGTTTACTAGTTGTCATTGTCGTTGTTTGTACGTTACACCAGTCGGCCTGTTCCGTGGCTGTCTGAACCTCCTGCCGTCCGTGCCTTCTTCTCCTCCTCCCCGCTGTGACTGTCGCCTGCCCTGCCGCAGCGAACGGCTCGTCCAGCGGCGGCGGAGGTGACAGTAGCAGCAGCGGTGACAGCAGCAGCGGTGACGACAGCAGCAGCAGCTCGGATGAGGACGGCGCCGAGGGCACCGAGGGTGAGCCAGAGGCCGGTCAGCCGGAGCGGTCCCGACGACCCTCTGAGGACGACCTGCCACGGATCAGTCCCGAGCTGGCCGAGCAAGTCACCGCCATCAAGACGGCAGCCGAGCTGGCCGGCCGCTCAGGCGAGGGCAAGCAGAAGTTCTTCTCGCCAGAGGTCAACAAGATGCTGCTCAAGTGAGGGAACAGCAGGGCGGGATGGGGTGGGTAGGGGGATGTGTGGCTGGTGGAGGCTGGTGGAGGCCATGACTATTGACTGAGCAATGCACGCAGGGACTCGTGATTTTTTTTTTCATTTTTGGACTTGTTGGAGAGGATCAACAGTAACTAGTGGGTCCGGTCTGGGTTTGTTAGTCGGTCTCCACGGAGTTTGGCCACCAATTAGCTGTTTCCTGATAGCTCCGGACAGAATGGAAACAATGTGTTGTCATCCTTACATTGTGAAGCAGGCTCAGAGCAGGTTACTTTGCACGTAGATCCGTCAGTGGCGTGCAGCAACACAACAACTGGCCCATGTCGTATGCCTCCCAGTATCGAGCTGCGGTGCCAGCTGGTTCTGTGTAACAACTGTTGGTAATTGACCGGCCGGCTGTGTGGTGTGTTTTCCTCGCCAGTATTGAGCTGCGCTGCCAGCAGGAGCTACGCTGCGGTGACCGTAAGGCGGTCTACCTGCACCTGGCCGCCCACCTGCCGTGCGGTACCCAGACGCTCACCAAGCGCGCCAAACAGCTGGTACTGGACGAGGAGAAGACGCTCATCCGGCGGCCGCTGCACAGGTGAGAACACAGTGAGGCCTCCCGCCGCTGTACTCTGTGTAGGCTGTGCGCGGTCAGCTGTGGACGGGGCCGCTGAGATCACTGGATGGTGATGGGAAGTCAGGAGAGGCCGCCGCTGCACGGTTCTGGCCGCCGAGAGGATAGGGTGCTGCCGGTCACTGGATGGTGATGGCGTTATGTCGACGGGGAGGGACTGAAGACGGCTGCCGTCGGTTCAGGTCGGCTGTGAGCAGCTCAGCTGGTGTCGCGGGGAGTTGACATAGCGTCAGTGAGCCGTCGGGCGTCACTGCTGAATATGTGTGACCTGTCGGTCTGTTTGTGGAGCCGATATGCTGATTCAGTCAGCAGTCAGCGGCTGGCGCTGGGTACGTGTTCTGATTCCGTGAGCTGTTGATATTAAGAGGGTGTACGGCAGATTGCGACACGGCCATGTGCCGTTGGAACGCTCGCCCTGTGCAGTGTAGTGACGGCTATAAGATGACGCTCGACAGCATTCCTCTGCGCCATTACTGGCCGTCCCTGCCGTCTCCGTGACGTGTTGAAGGTTTCAGCTCAGCTGCTGTGGTGTGTGACGTGCTGTGTCTCTGCCCTCTCGATAGGCTGAAGGAGGCCATCGCAGCAGCCATGCCTGCGCTGAAGGAGCGGCACGGGGACGAGTGCAAGAAGGTCATGGAGGCCAAGTAAGTACGGAATGGTTGACGCTTGCTATAGCGTCCCGCCAGTAAATTTTTTAAGACAATGTATACACAAATATAAATGTTATTGTGAAGAAGAGACTAGATCAATGTTAAGTCTCAGATGTATTATGCTGCGAAGGGTTCTGCTTAAGGTTATACAAATGAGATTGGAGATGTCATGAGTCGATCTCGGTACACGAGAGACCATGCAGGCTAGCCAGTATCAGTGACCTGTCACAGTGTCTCTATCTGCGATGTGAGTCCACCGCGCTGATCTGAGCTGCCGTTCGTTCTCCACACAGCCCCAACAGCTACTGGGAGCTGTATTACCAGTTTTGGTAAGAGCACAGTACCATCTGCGCGTGACTGAGCGGTGCTTTGGGTGTGGTCCGGCGGGCGGGCACGGTTGCGGTGGTGCTCTGATCTGTCTTTCTCTCCTGTATCTCTGTCTCGGTGTCAGCTGGTGTGCGGGGTGTGGGGGACGGCTGCGGTGACTGGGTGGCCGAGTCGGCTCCGGCGCAGAGATGCAATATTCAGCCGACGATACGGCGATATTAGCGAGATCGACGTGCTCCCGAGCCTCCTCTGCAGCTCTCTGGTTGACATGTGGATTGGTCAGCGACAGTGGAATCGATTCAGACGTGGACCTTTGGCTGCTTGCGTTCGGAAGGTTTTGTTCAGTGAGCTGTAGCGCGCGCGACAATATTGCATCTCTGACGCGGCGGCTGTGCGTCTGTGTACTAACCTGGTGGCGCGGTGGCGGAGGAGACGGCGACCGACATGGCCATCCGGTGTCAGCACACCGACACACAGCAGTAGCAGCAGCCTCAGTCGCAATGTAGCAGCAGCAGCAGTCGCAATGTAGCAGCAGCAGCAGCAGCAGCAGCAGCACAACTGGCAGCGGCGGCCGCAGCTGCTGCTGCCTTCTCTGCCGTGACTGCTGTAGGCCTGTGGCTGCTGCTGTTGCTCTGGGCAGGGTTTGCACCCTAGCTGCAGTGCCCGGATTTCACTGAAGTTACCTGTGGGTGTTAACTATGACTCAAATCTCCGGTAGCACGGGGCGTTCAATTTAAACGCGCACTGCACGCTGCTCCTCTGGGACTCTCGGTGTTGCACATAATCTGACCGTCGTGTGACGTGCTGTGCTCCTCACCGTATATTCTACTGCTAGATAAATAATTGGTTGAGTATATCGTCGTAAACGCTCGTTACTAGGTTTGTGCTATTAACAATATGTGGACGTGGTAGTGCAGTAATTGTCAGGTTTTCATTAATTGTGCAATTAATTTCGTTTTGTGATATAACTGAGATACTTGGAATACCAGCATCACTCATCCAGACAATGTAGGACAGCGAGTTGACACAGTTGACGCCTTGAAGGCAGTAGCCGGTGTACGTTCGCTGGTATTAGCCACATGGCTCTGTCCGACGCCTGACGTCCGCTCGTGTTTACAGGGAGCTGCCGATGCCGGACTCGAAGAAGACTGACCCGGCCGCCGGCTCACAGGACGCCAAGAAGCCTAACCTGCCCCGCCGACGGTTCGGCTGGAACGAGGCCACCAGGTGGGGTCGGCACTGTGACGGCGTGGCATGACTGTGGCGGAGCGATGGTGGTGGTGTTGTGACAGGAGTGGTGGTGGGCAGGGTGGTGGGCAGGGCGACGACTGCTGATCTGGCGGCAGGGGGGGGACTGGCTGGCGGGGGCTGGGGTGGTGGTGGGGATGGCGTCTGGCTTGCGGGGACTGCAGCTGATCTGGCGGGGACTGCAGCTGATCTGGCGGGGACTGCGGCTGATCTGGCGGGGACTGCGACTGATCTGGCGGGGACTGCGGCTGATCTGGCGGCAGGGGGCTGATATGGCGGCAGGGTGGGGCCGTGGCGGGGATGGCGTCAGACTGATTGAGAGCGGGGTCAGCCAGCGGGGTGGTGTTGAAGAGTGGTCGGTTTTGGTGGTCGTTCCGAGGTCGGTGCAGCCCGTGCCATGGGCAGCGGTGTCGATCCTGGCCCCACCCTCTGTGTGCTGCTGTGCCTGTGGTCAGTAGGTTACGGGACGGCCGCTGGGCCGGACCGCTGAACGGTGGCACTGGCAAGGTTCTTCTCGTTGGCGACATGTTTGTCGGCAGATTTGTATATTTCGGTGTCAACTGTCCGGGCTTTCTTGTTTCCAAGTTGGTATTTCGGCCGTTAACCTGCGTCCCTCCCCCGGCAGTAAGCATCTACACCGCGTGATCCAGGTGCGGGCGCACTCGTTCAAGATGCTGAAGAAGCGCCAGGGCTCAATGGAGGAGTTCCTCAAGACGTTCCTGGACACGGACGTGCTGCCCCTCTGGGAGAAGGGCTGGATGTCCGGCAGAGAGCTGATGAAGCGCTGCTTGCCCGCCTTCCAGGAGGAGATCAAGTGAGTGACGCGTGCCAATAGCATAACGATGGCACAGCAGAGCTGTATATGCATAGTGCATTGCATTTGCTGCATGACGTCACTCGGTTGCGGTTGAGGCCTGTTAGCTCAATAGATAAGAAATGTGCATAATGTTATTGCATGCTATTGCATGGTTGGAGGCGCCGCGTGCTCTTGCATGGGCGAGGCTGAGTACAAATTACATGCATTGTTTGTAACGTGTAGTTATAAATTGAACATATAGGTACAATGTCGCAATGTCAAATGATTTGTCAACCTTTATGCAGCATCTGTGTTTGGGTGTGATTGTATGTCCCAATGAATTATATGTCTATGGTGGACTTCAGTGCACGATTGCTATTCCCATCTGATGTTCAATATGGTGCCTGACGCCTGTATCTGTGTTGCTCGCTATTTTGATGGCTGGCGTAGCGTGTAATTTGATCACCTGTGCGTGTTTTTCGCACGCTGTTGGTATTTGTTGCATAGTGCTCAATGGAATGGGAGTGTACGTGTCTTGGCAATCTGCATGCCCTAAAGCGTGGTTGTGTGTTGGTTGAGAGTGCTGCATGCATGAGTTGATACGCGAGAGTGGCTGCACCGCCCGTGCTGCGCCTATTGCTGCTGCTGCTTTGAGGTGACTCTCTCGGCGTACAGTATGTGAAGAGGCGTCGGTAATGGCGCAGGGAAGGCAGAGCTCATACTCGGTCACGGGCTGAAGGCCTGTGTCGACCGGTTGACACAGTGACGAGTCGGAGGCGTTAGGCGACGTCTGGTCGAGTGAGACGATCCTCAGAGGACCACCAGAGTGAAAAGAGGACGCACAGTCATTATACCGCTGCAGTCTGCACGGGGCTCAAATGAGATATCTTTGTTTAGCCGGTTATGTTGTCAAACTAGGTCGCCAATGAGGGGGAGGGAGAACTACTATGGAAACGTCAAGATTACGGTTTCAAAGCGGACATGTTACACGATAATCGTAGTGTCGATGTTTTCGACTGCAGACTGTAGACGTCCGTGTCTGGTACAAGTTTACACTGAGGTACCCGGTGAGCTAGAATATATTCAAACTGGTGTTACAGAGATGCTTAGCAAAATTACAACCCAAAAAATCTTACCAACAATGGTACACCAGGGTCTGACACATATAATAATGTCCAGTTACGTCTACTTCTGAATGTGAGAGATCCTGCCGTCTATCGTCCATCGGAATTTTCTGAAGTCAGTCTACTTGAACCCAATCGGCTGATCTGCTATAGCACTAGTTTTATGTCGCTGACCCAGTGTTGTCTTTCTGTTGCAGGAAGAAGACGACGTCGCCGCTGTTGTTCCGGCACGCCACGAGGAAAGCGCGGCTGACCGGCGAGGCTGGCGCTGCCCCAAAGCCGCCCGCACCGCCTCGCCACGGCCACGGCCGCAGCCCGGCCAAGTGGCGCGCACCGCCTCCCCACGGCCGCGGCCAGCCAGTCCTCCGGCCCGACCGAGCCACACGGCGTCACCACTGCCGCGGCCCCAGTCCACCAGTCAGGACCGACCGGCACCGGCCGCCGCTCAGAATCCCACCCCGCCTGCTCAGCCTGCTCAGCCTGCTCAGCCTGCTCAGCCTGTCAAAGCCCCCGCTCCGCCTGTCAAGCCTGACCCGGCGATGGACACTGGGCCGGCAGCGGCAGCCAATGGCGGCTCTCCTACCACTGCTGCCGCTGTCGTGACGGCCAGGCCGGCCAAGACAGAAGACGCGCCACTGCCGCTACAGACGCCATCGGCAGCGGCGGGTCCGCCGGCGATGGACAAGCTGTGGAAGTCGTTCAGTCCGGCCATGTCGGTGGAGATGATGGCGATGTTGCTGCAGGAGCAGATGCGGGACATGCGGGGCCACCTGGCCAAGAAACTGGAGGACACCGGCGGTCAGAGCAGCCCAGAGATCGTCAAGTAGGTTTTACTATCAAAGTGGATCAAACTGGTTATGTTTTACTATTGAATTATGTAATGTGTTTGTTGATTGAATCTGTTCTTATCACAAAAGTGTGCTTTATTGTGTGTTGCTCTTCGTGACTTTGGAAGGTAGTTGTATTTTCTTGCGCTACGTCGTACCTTGTTAATCATTTGAGGGGTGGTATGATAACTGCAACAAATATCAGAGCTCGGCTGGTTTTCAGTGAAAAATACTTATTATAAATGTCTGGTTGGAGAATGTCATCGTATTGCATTTGTCTGCCTCCAGGTATAAGGAAGAGTTGCGCAGGCTTCAGACAGCGTTCGATGACGCCACGCAACTACAACGCAAGTCCGAAAAGAAGAAGAGAGGTCCGAAGCCGGACTCTGCCGCCTCCAAACCTCCGTCAAGCGGTAACGCTCCCGGCCGCAAACCTGGCGAGAAGAAGCGGCCCAAACTGTCACACCCCGGCGCCGGCTCAGGGCAGGGCGTCGCGCCACCGTCCGCCCAGCCGGCCCGCCCGGCGAGTCCGCAGCACCGCCTTCTGAACGGCGTGACATCATCGGCGCGGCGCCGGCTCTAGGAGGAGCGGGCCTGCGGCGCGGTCCGGACCGAGGCAGCTCTCTGCCCTCCTCCTCCTCACGGCCAGTCAAGCGACGGCAGCCCGTCAGCCACTCCTTCCGTCATTCAGCCGTCCCTTCTGCCGTCCACCTGCGAGTACCCCCTGGCGTACCTCCTGCTATTTTCCCCTGCAGTACCCATGCAACCCCCTCATCTCCTCTCAGTTCTTCTGCGGAGTTCTTTTCTCCTTTGGCACTCAGTTCTCCTATTCGTTGCCTAGCCCATCTCACTCCCCTATCCCGCTGGCTTCTTCTGCCGTTTGTCTCCCGGCCCAGGCTTTTTGCTGCTCCGCGCTGCGCCGGTTCGGAGAGTGCTCGACCCGTGTCCCGTTCTAGTCCGCAGCGCGGAGCCGAGAGAGCTCGCGCTCGGGATTGAGTGGCTCGGCCACGTCACATGAGCAGCGGCAGCAGGAGGAGGCGGCCGCCGCCGACCCCTCTCCACCGCGCCGTGCCAGTCTGAGCGGTGCAGGCGGTGCCGGCGGGCCACCGCTGCTGCCCTCTCCGGAGCAGCTGCGAGCGGCTGAGCCACGCGCGCCGCGTGCGCCGACCGCGCCCGCTGCCGACCGCCACCACAGCCCCAAGAAGATCCACCTGTACGGCCGGTCCCAGAGCCAGCCGGCGGCGGCGGCGGCAGCGGCGGCTGCCGAGGCCGAGCCGGCGGAGGATGAGGCCGCGTCAGCCGCCGCCGCTGCTGCCGCCGAGGCGGAGAAGAAGAAACGGTTCCGCGAGATAAACGAGGCTGAGGTGAACGACGCGGTGGCCTCCATCATGGGCGGCGGCGAGACGGCCGACTTCTCTCTGTGTGTCAGTCCGGAGCCGACGGCCGACCGGCGGCGACGGACCAGTTCCGAGTGCGGCCTGCCCGACATAACCACGCCGACACCGACGGCGGCCGACCTGTTACCGCACCGGCCGAGCGGCGTCGACAGCCTGTGCGCCGCGTATGACAGTATGGTGGAGGCGGGCGACTCCCTGGATGGCGTGGTGAACAGTGCCGACCGCGTGGCGGCAGTGAGTGGTGCGGGTACCGGTAGAGTGGGCGGTGGGGACGGTGGCGGGGCAGGCCGGCCGGCCAGCAGGGATGGTGGCAGGATGGTCAGCGCGGACGGTACCGCCGGTATGGACGCCATCCTGACCGGCCGTCAGCCCAGCACCGACAGTGTCAACAACTTCTTCTCACCGGGCCTGGACGAGCCGCGGCGGCCGAGCGGTGACGGCTGGTCGGAGCCGCGCCGTCCAACCTCGCACAGTCCGCAGCAGCCGTCTGACGGCCGCCAGCCGACCGGCGACGCGGCCAGGAGCGACCGGCGCGCCAGTGTGACGGACGGCCGGCAGCTGGCAGTCGACAGCCGCCGGCCGCCGCGCGCGGACCCGCCGAGCGAGCCGGCCCCGCCGCCACCGCCACAGCAGCAGCAGCCGCAGCCGCCGGCGGACCAGGGCCTGGACCTGTCGGCCGGCGGCGGCGGCCAGCTGGCCGAGGAGCTCGACTGGGTGATGCAGGAGCTGATGAGCTTCAACAACCAGCGCAAGGAACCGGATCCGGTGCCGGCCTCGCCGCCGACCCGCAGCAGTATCCTGCAGATGGCGGCGCGCCAGGCCGATATCTTCTCACCGGAGGCGGCCACGCCGTCAGCGTCGGTCAGCTCGCCGTTCAGCGCGTCCCGCTCACCGTTCTCACCGGAGACGCAGCCGGAGTCGCCGGTGCGCTCTGCCGCTAGTCTTCAGAGCGTCTACACGCCGTCCCGCTCGGCAGTGCTGGCCGCGTTCGAGGGAGACGCCGCGCCGCAGCCGCCCGTGTCCCGCCAACAGCAGCAGCACTTACAGCAGCAGCAGCAGCAGCAGGCGCCGCAGTCCCGGTCATGCTTCAGTCCAGACTCGTACGGAGGAGGGTTCCGTGCGGGCGGTGCGGCGCCGGCCCGCTCGGCGGCTAGTGACGGCTCGTCCCTGGCCGCGCGGTCGGAGCCGGGGCCGCGCTCCCATGCCCGGCTGGAGCAGGCGGAGGGCCTGATGGCTCACTTCGCGGCGCGCTCCGAGCCGCAGACGTCGCCGCTCAACCCCACGTCACCGGCGTCACCGCACACCCGGCAGCCACGGCTCGGCTCTGTAGAGCAGCGGCCGGCGACTCAGAGCGGGTTCGCGCCGCACGGTACCGCTCGTCAGGACCCGCACCTGGGCACTGCCTTCTCCCGGCACGAGCCGGCCGCCAACCACTCCAGTTCCAGGCGCGACTCTAGTTTCAGCCAGCCAAGTCCACGGCAGGAGTCGCATTTCAGTCAACCCAGTCCCCGGCAGGATTCCCATTTCAGTCAACCGAGTCCCCGCCAGGATTCTCACCTGAATCACCCGAGTCCTCGTCAGGAGTCCCATTTGAATCACCCGAGTCCTCGCCAAGAGTCCCATTTAAATCATCCCAGTCCCCGTCAGGATTCTCATTTCAATCACCCCAGTCCTCGCCAAGAGTCTCATCTAACCCACCAAAGTCCTCGTCAAGGCTCTCATCTATCTCATTCCAGTCCCCGTCAGGACCCGCATTTATCCCACCCCAGCTCCCGCCATGACCCTCACCTGTCCCATGCAACCTCCCGCCATGATCCTGACCTCGGCCGTTCGACATCCCGCCATGACCTGGCCGTCAGCCACGGTACCTCTCAGCAGGATCATCCTCATCTATCCCTCTCGACCTCGCGTCAAGACTCTAGCCTCGGCCATGGGATCTCCCGCCACGACCCTCTCGGCCTCTCGACGTCCCGCCAGGACCCCCATCTGTCTCACGGGGCTTCCCGCCACGACCCTCTCGGCCACTCCGGTTCCCGCCACGACCCTCTCGGCCACCCCAGCTCCCGCCACGATCCTCTCGGCCACCCCAGCTCCCGCCACGATCCTCTCGGCCACCCCAGCTCCCGCCACAACCCTCTCGGCCACCCCAGCTCCCGCCACGACCCTAGCCACAGTCACTCAGGCTCCCGGTCTCAGTTCAGCCAGGGCGCGTCTCGGTCTGACCCACACGTGTCACCGGTCGCGTCCCGGGCCGACCCGCTCGCCCAGTTCGACCAGCCGCTGGCGGCGAGCCACGGTCAGTCTCAGTTCCCTGGGTCAGCCTCAGCAGCCTCTGCAGCGATGGCGGCGATGGCGGCGGCGGGCCGGCGGCCGGGTCCGACTCCGCAGCAGCGCGGCGGCGTCTCCCGGCAGGATTCTGTACCGGCCAGTCAGGCGGCGCTGTTGGCGGCAATGGAGGCGCAGTCGGGGCAGCCGCGGGACGTGCTGAGCGCGGCGCTGTCGGCAGCACTGAGCGGTCGCGGCGCCGGCGAGCTGTCGGGCCGGCCAGCAGCAGCGCAGCCGCAGCCACCGCCGCCTCGCCGGCACGGTGGGGCGTCGGCGGCGGCAGCGGCGGCGGCGGTGGCGGCGGCGACGGCGGAAGTAGACTTGGCCGTCAGCGCCGCGCAGAGGATGCCCTCCTACTACACCACAGACGGTGAGTCAGGTGACGGCCAGGGGATGGGGGTGGGGTGAGCTCCGCTGACTGTCCTCTCTGTGTGAGGGGGAGGACGGGTGTTTGTAGACAATGATGGTGTTAACGTGATGGCAACGCTCCGTGCACCATTACCACCACGTGAAAGCGGCGGCGATCAGTTGATGTGTTGGGCTGCCAAGACTGACACGACTGACCGTCTCCGTCTACCCGTGTCTCCTCACCATGACTGACCCGTCTCCCCGTGTCTCATCACCCTGACTGACCCGTCTCTCCGTGTCTCATCACCCTGACTGACCCGTCTCCCCGTGTCTCCTCACCATGACTGACGGGTCTCCCTGTGTCTCCTCACCATGACTGACCCATATCCCCGTGTCTCCTCGCTATGACTGACCCGTCGTCTCCCCGTGTTCCTCACCAGTGCCGTCCCCGTCTCCCTCGTCTCCTCACCATGGAACCGTCCCCGTCTCCCCGTTGGTCTCCTCACCATGACTGACGCGTGTCTCTGGCAGCAGCTTCTGCGCCGCGGCGTCCGTCGGTCACGGAGTCGATCCTGGGCAGCCGGCAGCAGCCCGTCACAGCAGCAGCAGAGGCGGCGGCGCTGGCCCGAGAGGCGTCCCGGGAGAAGATGGCGTTCCTCGATCACTACGCAGCTGGTATGCGGGCACCCTTCCTGGCGCCGACGGCGCAGGCGCAGCAGTTGCGGCCGCCGACGGCGCAGCCCGACCTGGCCAGTGTTCAGGTGAGACTGCCCCCCGCCCCCCCGCCCCCGGAAAATGGCTTTAGGCCGCTCCGGGGAAAAAAAGAGACTGCCAGCATGGGTGTCGTTTTATATAGGCCTGGTAGCTGGGCCAAAACCATGCCAAAAATGTCACATTTTAACATTAGGCCTATGGTGTTGCATGGTAAGAACTACTTTACAATTGATAGAGTTATCATTGGAGCCCTAACCGCCAGTGTTCAGGTGAGACTGTCAGTCACTGGGTGGGACGCCTCAGGGTGACGCTGGTCAGTAGCTGCCCTATTGGCTGTTCGTACTCTGGCATCGACAGCGACGTATTCTCTGCTTCGATCGTGTACGGCTTATATTCTGTATAGGAGATTGTGCTGACGGTGTGACTAGGTCTGATTGTGCTGACGCTGAGACTAGGTCTGATTGTGCTGATTGTGTGACTAGGTCTGATTGTGCTGACGGTGTGACTAGGTCTGATTGTGCTGACGGTGTGACTAGGTGACGTTGTGACGGTGTCTTGTGTCCGGCAGGCTGCCGGCTTGTATCCCCAGCAGTTCCTGGACCAGTTGGAAGAGTACGACGCCATCTCTGGCGGACATCTCAGCCAGGCCGGTACGTAGAGCCGGCCGGCCGGACTACCGCTTCAAACAGCTACTTATCGGTCATCGTGCTCTTACTGGCTGGAATCTGGAGCATAGTTTACAGTCCCGTATGCTTGTTTCTTAGCCTGGCTGGGAAAAAAAATCAAGGCCCCGATCGATCTGTCGTCAGTCCGTTTGCCAGCACGTCTGTCGGCGTAGCTGGTACCAATCTCGGCCCAGTATTTTTGGCCGTAATATAGCAACGTCGCGGAACACGACCATAAAATAATGGGCGTGTCTCGTGACGTAGGCAGAATACTGGGCCGTGATTGGTTCCAGCCGGCTGACAAACGTGCTGGCGACAGATCGACCAGGGCCCAAGTTTCTTTGGTGCACGCAAGCTCCCTCGCCATTTGTTTACCGTTATCAGTCTAGCTTAATGCTGACGACTTAGGCTGCTGCTTGCAACGTGATGATGTAGCGCTAACTATTGTTTCCGTCCGTTTCAGACCAGACGCGTCGTCGTCACAGGCTGCTGCAGGAAATGCAGCGATCACAGCAGCAGCAACAACAACAGCAGCAACAGCAACAGCAGCAGCAGCAGCGACAGCAGTTTCCGTTCTGAGGCGGACCGGCCGTCCTCAGCTGTACGTCCCTCCCAGCGTGTGTATAATGTGTGTGTGGGCGTGACGTGACGTGTGTGTGTGTGAACTGTACAGTACAGCGGTGTGTGCCGTCTCCCGGACCGCGTCAGCTCCGTAGCTCAGTGCCAGACAGGAGTGTGGGCGGCGCCGCCCAGTGCCAGGCGGGCGCGGGCGGACGCCGCCGCCGCCGCCCAGGGCCTGCCTTGTGTCATCTATACAACCATTTATATGATGCAATACATGTTATTTTGTTGCAAAACCAATCTAGCTTCTGACTAGGTTGGCGTGACAAGGCTGACTTCAGTCCGAGATAACCAAACTGCTCCATTGACGTAGAACCACACCAATGAAAAACGCTACCTGCAAGGTTTTCGAGCTCTCAAATAATATCGCTCGATGTTGCTGCACACACGTTATGTATTTAATATATCACATGAGATTTTGTGCCGGCGCGTTCAGGGCCTCGTCACCGGCTTCACGTCATCAGGGACTCGGTAACGATGCTGAGACAATGGCGGGCATGTGAACGTCGGCGACCGCTGCCGGTATCGCAGAAATACCCTCGCGTCACTGGGCACACAAATAGACGGGTCATCGACTACATGGCCGGCATGTTCGCGGTCCGGCTCTCCAGGAAGACGGGCGACATTGCATTACAGACAGAAAACAAAACAATAAATAACCTGTTGATACAGATGCTATGCGAAACGAAACACGATTTCCTCATGGAGAGTACCGGGAGAGGATCAGTTTCGACGAGTCGATCCGCTCTATCAGTTCTGAGCATTGGCGGCACGGTTGCCTCATTGTGCTGCGAGGCACAGAAGACGAGACACTGACACTTCACAGAGCCAGTTTCGTCGGTTCCACCCGACTTCCACGGCTTCGCTCAGATCGGTTACGACACGCACATCACAACCATCACAGTCACCTTCGGGCTGCCTATCAGCGACGGCTACACATCAGCCTGTCTCGCTACACGTCTGCCGCTGAGTCCCGCTCCCAATCTCATCTGTCGGTCGGACTCGCCCGGCTCTACACATGATAAACACGGTCGCCTCCCCCCCCCCCTACTCACTCTCACACGGTGACCAGCTGCTCGTGCTGCGTTGGTGGAAACGAACTGGACGCCGGCGTCCCAGGCAGCGCGCAGCAGCGGGTCGGGCACGTGGCGCCGGCCGGCCGCCGCCGCGTGGTGCCACTGCGACATGTCCCCGTTACACGTGGCGTCCTCGGGCGGGGCCCGGTACTGCACGCCGTTTACACAGCGGGAGCACTTCATTCTGTGGCGAGGGGGCGGCACAGGCCGCGGTCAGTCGGGCACGCAATGCACGCATATACATACACAGACGAAGCGAAATATATGTTGCCTTATTAGCTTATTTTATTTCTCTGTTCAAAAGAAAACAAACACAGAATACCATATCCTATTACGTTTGCTTTATTTCCCAATTATTAGCAATGTAGTCAGAAATTACACCATTATTCATACGTCATCAAACGCGATCATCCCGATTATAGTGTCACCGATAGATGTACGGATCCTTATCTAGGTCCTGATCGATCTATCGTCAGAACCCATACATAGCACGTCCCACGTCCACCCATAGCACGGCAAGGACGTTATATAGGTGCTGACGACAGGGATCGATCAGGGCTCCGGTTTCTTTCTGCTGAGTACCAGCCCCAGCGCCAACTGGTGACGGTCGACACTGCGGCCCTCGTCTGGCCTGCCTCGGCCCTCGTCTGGCCTGCCTCTACCCTCGTCTGGCCTGCCTCTACCCTCGTCTGGCCTGCCTCTACCCTCGTCTGGCCTGTCTCTAAACCCCTCGTCTGGCCTGCCTCGGCCCTCGTCTGGCCTGCCTCTACCCTCGTCTGGCCTGCCTCTACCCTCTCTGAGCCATCAGGTGGTGACGGTCGACACTGCGGCCCTCGCCTGGCCTGCCTCTACCCTCGTCTGGCCTGCCTCTACCCTCGTCTGGCCTGCCTCTACCCTCGTCTGGCCTGCCTCTACCCTCTCTGAGCGCTGCCCACCTGTCGTGTGTGTCACAGATGGTGTCCTCGCGCTTGAAGAGCTCCTTCAGCTCGGCCACGCTGAACAGTCGCTGCACGTCCTCCTCGTTATCAACGACACACGAGCTCAGCGCCTTCTTGTGCGTCTGGCGCTGGAAAATCTTCTCCTCGATCGTACCCGCCTGGCGACACAGAAAGATACATGTCAGAGAGCGAACATGGGTAAATAGACAGCGTTCGGCTGATGGGAACGGACACGGAAGTTGCTGAGAGTAGTTGACAATCTGAGAGGGAGGCAGCTGTTCCTATCTTCAACTCGGCTATTGCGAGCGAACGCGAAGCGCTCGCGAGTCCTTACTAAATACTGTTTTTTTATCAGATAAGCGGCCGACCCGACCCGGCCCAACCGCAACGCTTTTGAGGAGATCTTTGGATTCCAGCACGAATCCCGATTGACAAGCTGTCTTCGCCATCTCATAGCCCCATCCAATCAATTATGGCATTCGCATGCTTCGTCTCACGTGAGGGGTCAGCATGGCGCGTGACACGTTCTGCGTCAGGCCGGGTGCGTCTTACTGGTAATTGACCATCAAATGAATACTTTTATGCTGCGGTGGAAGTAGAGTTCCGCACCATTTTGATGCTGTCACGAGACAGGTCTGAAGTCCATGTTCCCGTCCCCGGCGGTCCACTCACGGTCAGCAGTCTGTAGATGAAGCAGGGCTTCTTCTGACCATCTCTCCAGACCCGGGCCATGGCCTGGTCGTCGTTGGCCGGGTTCCAGTCAGGATCGAACATCACCAGCCGATTGGCGCCGATCAGGTTCAGACCGCAGCCGCCCGCCTTACTGCTCAGCATGAAGATAAACTCCGGAGACGAGGCGTCGTTAAACCGGTCCACAATCTGCAAAACGGCACCGACAGACGGCGGCGGTGATATACATATAGAGCAAATTACAGCAAAGCTTGACGTACCTAAACATTACTCATTATGTATTTGTTCAGTACAAGCTTCAGACAAACATGTAGCAGGTTCATATGCATATGTCCGAAGACTTTCAAAAAGTGTAATACTCGTATACAATACACTTATACATACGTATACATCCACTCTTGACATGATTGGCACGGGAGCAACGCTCACAGAATAGCAAAAGCGACCACGGACGAGCAAGGTCAGGCATACGCTTCGCCCTGCGTAGTGCACAGGCCGTATACAGTGACACCCTGGGTATACTGCTCAGGAGGAAGAAAGGTAACCGGGTGGGGACGGAGGCGGCGGCGGCGGTACACACCTTGGCGCGTTTCTTGATGCTCATGGTGCCGTCGAGCCTGACGAAGCAGTAGCCGCGCATCTGACACAGAGTCTCGAACAGGTCGAGCGTCTGCGTGTAGTTGGAGACGAGCACCACCTTATCGCTGGTCTGCGTCTTCACCAGAGCCAGCAGGTAGTCCAGCACGGACACCTTCCCAGACAGGTCCGGACGCACACGTCTGACAAACACAGGGAGAGAGGGAGATGTGAGAAACACTGTCCAGTGGCCACCGTCTGCGGCTCCGGCGTAATACATGGCGATGTCTGTCCTGCGTCGGTCCTACCCAGCGTCCTACCCAGACGAACGTCCTACCCAGCCGCACGTCCTGCGTGATCGTGTTCCGGACTCACTCTGGATTCGTGTTCCGGACTCACTTGGTGGTGTGACCGGCTGGGTAGAGCTGCAGCAGGTGCCTCAGCCCGCTGTCCGGCTTTGACAGCTTCTCGTGGATCAGGTCCGGGTGGTTACACAGCTTCTTCAGGCTGGTGATGGCCGACAGCGCCGACTGGGCCGACTTGCCGCCCGCCTGGAGACACGGCGGAGGCAGCACAGCCGTCAGTTCAGGTCGTCATCGGGATGGTTAGATTGACAGCTTCACGGTACACGTCAGCTGGTGGTAGATTCTGCCCAAAGCTTGAACTGGAGGCTGTGTTTACATGACAAGACGTTTGTTTGTTGGGGTTTAAGGGCGCGCCGACACCTTTGGGTCAATTTGCGCCCATACATGACAAGACGGATGAACCCATAAAGTTGTGATCAGATGAACCCATAAAGGTTGTACGATGAGACACAATATGAATACACAAGCAAGACAATACACATATACTTCATTAATTGACTTCAACTTTGAAAAATAAAGACCTAATTTGTGCATACTTTTCGGTGCATCTAGCATGCCTGCTATATGCACCCCACGCGCTGATCCATAAGCCAGTCTGGAGTACGTACCCTTGCTCTTGTCGGCCTGCAGACTGCGCCTCACGGCGTCTGACTGTATGAAGGCGTCATACAGGGCCAGCTGACTCTCCGTCAGTCGGCAGGAGACCACCAGCTCCTGCTTCATCGGCAGGTACTTGGAGAGGATGGCCGCCGTCCGCCGGATGATACACCTGTCACAGAGGGGGCACAGAGTCAGCTGCTGCTGCTGCTGCTGCTTCATCGGCAGGTAATTGTACTTAGAGAGGATGGCCGCCGTCCGCCGGATGATACATCTGTCACAGAGGCGCAGGATAGCTCACAATTCTCCGTCCTCGTCACCGGTCATCTATCACTACAACACTTACTCTCCGTCGCCCCAGATAGGCGTCACACAGCCTTCGAAAGTCCCTGCTTCCTGAAGCACAAATCATCATCGACTGTCCCTGTCACCTCATCTCCTATAACTGTGACGCTGCCCCCCCCCCCTCCCCCTCCCTGGAGTGCCCCCTCCCTGGAGCGCCGCCCCACCTGTTGACGATGGCCAGCAGCTCCCGCAGTCGCTCGTTGCCCTTCTTATGCTCGTCGTCGGTGGCGTCTGCGTCCCGACCTCGCAGGATCGGCGTCTCGAACTTCCGCTTAAAGTCGCTCGCCGTGCCGAGGATGCCCTGTCGGAGACGGACGGGTACACTGCTGTTCAGTGGTGTACAACCGACGAGGGACGCCAGACGCCGCTCATCGACACTGGGGTGCGGTCAGCACAGTCACTGTACGGGAAGACCAGAAACACGAGCAGAACATGTGCATTTAACGCATAATTAACACTGCAGCAGTATGCGGAGATATAGCCTTTCTCCGCATACTGAGAGATACACATCATGTTGCTACAGAGATACACATCCTGACATATCCCTAGTTGGCAATCCGTTTCAACATTACCTGCCAACCAAAACAGCACAATCTAAGGATTTATCGAACTAGCCTCGACACCTCACTACCACCCCTCCAGCGTC
The DNA here is from genome assembly GCA_014673585.1 of Semibalanus balanoides. Taxonomy (NCBI): domain Eukaryota; kingdom Metazoa; phylum Arthropoda; class Thecostraca; order Balanomorpha; family Balanidae; genus Semibalanus; species Semibalanus balanoides. The sequence goes on from VOPJ01004743.1 coordinate 109,041, forward strand.
AGCCGAGTCTGAGACCAGCGTGCCACCCAGACTGTCGTTCCATCTCCCCCACCTCGTTGACGAAGTGAACCAGGCTGAAGTACTCGAGCAGGTCGTTCTGGATCGGCGTTCCGGACAGCAGCACGCGCCGCCGGCAGTTGAGGCTCATCAGCGCCGAGTACGTCTGGTTCTCGTGGTTCTTCAGACGGTGACCCTGCAGGGGAGGAGACGAGAGCACGGTCAGGTCACTGGGGCGGGACACCTGGACACACAGTGTAATAACCTCGAGCCCATAAACAGCCCTCTGATGCTGAGCTGACCCGCCTGAGGTAGGGTCTGAATGTGTGGTCAATATTCTCCAACAGCTGGTACATCGAGTGCAATATCATGTCAACGCACACTGAGCATTCCTAAGCCGACATATTGTAACATTTATCATGATAACCGAAGCTCTCCCGAAAATACCTTTGCAATCGTTTGGCTGTGGTTTGACACACGTGTGGGCCACATGTCCGTACTGCTTCAGTGCGGGACTGCCTCTCTGTTTGTGACTCCTCCTCACCTCATCGCAGAGCACCAGGCCGACCTCGCCCTTGTGCAGCAGTGCGGCGTGGATCCGGAACGCCTCGTACGATATGATGAGGATCGGGTTGACGGGCCGGCGGCCGTTGCGCGCCATGAACGTCTCCAGCTGGCGGATCACTCAGTCCTGCTGCCACCAGTCCATCGCCAGCCGGCGAGAACCCCGGCCCGAGCAGGCCACTTGCCGATCCGTTATACAGTTCTACCGCAAGTAGGGGGGGGGGGGGGAGATGCGGTTATGGTGCGTGGCAGACAGTGTGGACAAAGCAGCGTAGACAGTGTGGACAGTAAATTTACGCTGGTGAAAAATACTTAAAAATCCAGAGCAGAGTTAAGCTTATAGCCTTTACTATTCATGTGCAACTACCAGCACAGAGTCAAAGAACCCCCTCATCAATATAACCACACTAAATCAGCTGCACGGCCTGCTAAAGCTCGGTGCGATCTCTGAGACCACCCAGCACGTCGGCAGTCTCCTGTCCTTTGCCAGAGTCTGACCCATCGCCGCCTGACTCTCCTCCACCCTACCTTGACTAGACTGCTGGGCGTGACCACGATGCAGCGGTCGATCTCGGGCCGGCACTCCGGGCTCTGCCTCAGCAGCGTCCACATCAGTGTGATGCACTGCAGCGTCTTCCCCAGACCCATCTCGTCGCCCATGATGCAGCCGAAGCTGCCCTCGATCTGCCGGCCCGTCACGCAGTCGTACATAAACTTGACGCCCTGCAGAACATGAATGTGTGAACTTCACGTCGTGGAGGATACAAGTGTGTGAACGTGACGCCCTGGAAAACATAAGTGTGTAAACTTGACGTCCTGGAGAACATGAGAGTGTGAGCTTGACGTCCTAGAGGATACGAGTGTGTGAACGTCTTGACGCCCTGGCGGATAGTGGATACGGGGGAATATAAACCCAGACACCCTGACTGTCGGACTCAGGGACCAGGGGAGAGCCAGGTACTGACTCGTCACACATGGATGCGAGCCTGATGTCATGACCGACTACAGAGCGGTTTGTTTTACACCGAGTTTTACGATAACGCAGCAGCTGCAACGGCCATATCAACTGTCCAGTGCGGGGATAGTCATACACTGGTCCAGAACACGAGCAGGTGATCCTGACGCTCTTAAGGAAAGGCGTAGATCATATGGTCAGCAGGAAGACACCCGTCCGCGACACATCAGCCAGTGTCCTTCTGGCGTGACCCTCAGGGGGCTGTAGGACGCCGCTCGCTCCCCTGCCCCGCGTGCCTGTCTGAAGAGCCAGTGGGCAGCACTCACCTCCCGCTGGTGAGGTCGCAGCACTGCGCTCAGGGCAGGGTCCACCACCACGTGCACCGGCTGCTTATCCCTGTCACAGGAAAGTTCGGTTACTGTGTAAATGTTGGCGATGAGCATGATAAGTGCATGTGATGATAGCGTGCAACATTTACTGAATATTATGGCCATATGCTACCAAGAACTGAACTGTCAATACAATCAAAGCACATTTAAAGGATATCCAGAAATGAAGGATTTTCACATTTAATTAAATGTGTTGAAATCGCTTGGTGTTAGCTTTGACAGGCTGAAACTCAATCACTGCATGGCACACCACACTGTGATAAAACTGGGTGTTGGTGTTTATATTGCCTCTGCTTGCCCTGCCCCCCCCCCCCCCGCCACTGACGCTGAGTGGTGAGCTGGTCGTGCTGCTGCCGTTGTCAGACTCAGTGACCCCCCCCCATGCCCTTTCGTCCTCCCCCCGCCCCACTGACGGCTGTGAGGTGAGCTGATCGTGCTGACTGAGCGGCGGAGGGCTGTAGAGCACCAGCGCGCCGGGCTCGTCTGGATCGTGCAGCGGCTGGCGCGCGCCCGTCCGACGCACCCCGAGCCGGCGATCCGACAGACGCGGGCCCTGGTAACTCGGGATCGGGATCTTAAACGGCCGGGACAGGATCTTACGCAGCAGCGCCTCCTGCCGACAGAACACAAGCGCAATGGTGTAAAAAGCGAACACTTCCGCAGCGTGGTAGTTTTACATGTCAGAAACATCTTTAATAAGACTGAAATAAAGCTTGCATACTTTGTAGAGCAAACCCTAATATTCCAGTCATTTGATACAGCTTCTGTGATATGAAACTAGCTACTTCCTCGCGGTCAATTTAAACAAGTCACAGCACTGGAGGATTGAAGACTGCGGAGCATAACAGCAAGAACAGCAGGAACAGCAGTGATTCCTAATAGTTCCTGAAACCCAAAGCCAATTATGATCATGCTTCCCTGAATCGGACACCGATGATGACAAAACCGGACACCGATGCAACGCTTAAGGGCGCATGCAAACAAAACCGGACACCGGATGCACGGTGACAAACCGTCATGCTCCCAGTCTGGATGACTCACAGTCTGAGAATGGTCCTCGTCAGGCGCTACCTGACTAAGGACCCCAGTCTGGTAGCTCACATAGTCTGAGACGGGCCCCGTCAGCGGGCTGCCAAACGACACGTTGACGGGTCTGAGCGGCGAGCGGATCGTGTCCTCGCCGTCCTCGGTGAGTGCCGGCTGCTTCCTGACGGAGCGGCCGGAGCCGACATCGTCCGGGCGCCGCTTCAGCGCCGAGAACTGACTCGGCGCCATACTCCGACGCTGGGGGGCAGAGCAGAGCAGTACAGTACAGAGTGACAGCGGGTCTACTGATCACTACTGCTGCCTGTGGTAACCTGACTCTGATATCCACCTGATAGAGCAGAGCAGTACAGTACAGAGTGACAGGGGGTCTCCTCACTATTGCTGCCTGTGGTAACCTGACTCTGATATCCACCTGATGCTGAGAGAAGAGGGAGTAGAGCAGCAGAAGACAAAGGTCTGTAAGAAATCTTACATAAACTTTCTGGCCTGCTTTGCATCTATCTGGCCTGAAGTTGGCCTTCCAGGTCTGACTTCTTATTGTGTCCCATTTATAAATTAATATTATTTATTTTAATAAATGTGACCCATATTTCCTGACAAAAATAATTTATGATACCAGGTGGCAGGCCAAACAGAGGGAGGGCCTTCAGGCCAAACACATCACCTGGCCTTCAATGTGACCATTCCCACTAGCTGCATGTTACCCAAGTCAGTTACATCTAGTGATTGCCACCAGCCTATACTGAAAATGAAATTCACATTATCAGGGCACTAGCATACTGTTACAAGGCCAGGCCAAAATTTGGATGAGGGCAGTGACATGACAAAGCAGCTAAGTAGGACATCACAATGTACCTGGTCTTTACTCTTGGTAGGCCCATCACAAAAGGTTAATGAACAGCCCCAGGGTAGGCTCTGTGTGTGATTGTTTGTTGTTCTTTTTGGGGGGAGCTTTCCAAGCTCATTCAAACCTAGGAAGCACCCTCCGGGACAGGCTCCTCTCTTCTCTCAGACCTCTTAATGCTGAAATGCGGCTTAAAATGACCATAATGGGACCTCTTGATTCCAATCATCCCTGTCTGAAAGTGGGAATAAGGTAAATAGTCATACTGCAGACACATGATCCAAACAACAGACTTTTCATGCAATTGACATTCTTTAGGGGGTTAGTAGGTAGGTACCTACCATCTGCATCACCAATAGCATAACAAGTCTGGTATTGACATTACCAGCAATGCTGGTAATGGTAATGCTGGTAAATGCTGGTCCAGCATTACCTTTACCTATGGTTGCTAAGGTAACCTACCAACATGTATTACATGGATTATGGATGTATGTGTTGATATAAACAATTACAAATTAGGGGACACATGCATTCTTAAGTGATTCTTCATGTGCAATGACAATAAATAAGCCTAATGTACAAATAATATAAATGTTATGGACGTGTCCACTGTCCCACCCACCTCATTGATAACCCCATGATCATGGACCTGGTAAGTGTGGGATAGAGGGGGGACATGTCCACAAAACATTTTAATTTTAACATCATGCCAATGGGCATTGAATGGAATCAACAAGATAATAGCCAATAGGTTGGCAAGTACCTCTGCGGGCTCTGCACCCCCACCAACTTTCAGAGGCGGCAGCCCTTGCCCACAGTGGATAGTGACATGCTGCATTCCTTCATCTTACCATCACTATAAAATGTTGCAAGGAAAGCTACAATCACTAACTTGGGCTTAAGCTTTTCTAACACATCAATCGATTTTCATCATTTGTATACTCATGGTGACAGCAACTTAAAAGCCGTGCATGACTGATCAAATTAGTTATCAGTCATAACGGGCAGAGAAATAAAAGTTGCAAGTAATGTGGCAGAGAAACGTCCACTAACAGTGCGAATCAATAAATATCATAATAATCTGAACTCAATATATTGACATTTGTGAATGTGTTTCCAATTACGACGCGCCAGTTTGGGGAGTTTGTTTGGACCTCGCGCCCTCAACCTCGCGCCAAAAGAACTGCTAATGATGTCCGTAAAGTTAGCCTCGGATTTGGATTCAAACTCAGCGTCGAGTAGCGATTCAGGTCAGGTCAGGTGATTACAGGTCAACATGGACACGTTGATCACGAAAATTACATTTATTTTGACATTCAAGGTCATCTCTAAGGTCATTTTCAAGGTCAAAGGACGTGGTGGCTCAAAATGACCAAAGTTAACATTGTCCGATTTGCAAAATAAATGCTCTCATTCAGACCTGTGCATGGATCTGAAAGTAGGATCTATGAATCAGAGGATGCTCTTCGCAAACGCATGTTTGGATCTTTGATTCCCACTGGATCACGCACGACAATTACAATAGTGGGGTTTGGATCCCAGCTGGATGCTTTCGATTAAATTTGCATACGGATCTTGGAATCCCACAAGGATCCAATTATAACAATGACAATGGGATTATGACCCAACGGATCTGGATCCGAGAGGATCGACTTGCATATTATGCGCATAATCTATAGTATTTTATTGACAAAATCTTACTAAAAGGCTGCACCCATGCTAGTTGCATTAACAACGAATGAAAAGTACTGACAACTACTTTTAAAAATTGGTTCCGAAAATATGCATATGGCATAATGGCGGATTGGGATCCCGTGGATTCCAATGCGGCAAAATGGTGTCTGTGATCTCGGATGCCAGGCGGATCGCGTCGACAAATATGAGACGGATCTATGATCCCAGGTGGATCATAGACAATTTGTGAAAGGTTGGATCTATGATCCAGCGGATCCGGGATCCAGATCCCACAGATCAGATCCCGATATCCGTTTTTGGGATCCGAGCACATGTCTGGTCTCATTCGATTTGACTCGGTAAAATATTCCTCGGTGCCTCGGGAGGCTCAAAACGACCAGAAATATGCGATCTAATTTCAAAAATAATTGTCTCATTCTATTCCTCGGGTATAGCCACACTCTTTGCAACCTCACTTGTGGCAAGTGACCTTGACCTTCATTTTCAAGGTCAAATGACGGGCGACTCAAAACTACTCGAAGTAATTGCCCGATTAAAAAAATCCCTCATTCTGCTCCTCGGGGTCGCACCCCTTACAGCCAGACAAGTGTCAAATGACATTGACATTCATTTCCAAGGTCAACGGGTTAATGGCTCAAAATAACCCGAAGTTATTGTCATATTGCAAACAATAATGGTTATTTTCTATTACTCGTGTCAACATCGCTGCAACCCTCGCAACCGCACTCGTGGCATGTGACCTTAACCTTAATTTTCAAGGTCAAATGACGGGTGCGCTCTAAACGACCCGACGTTAGTATCTGATCAGGCGCGGATCCAGGACAGAGGCGTAACTTTTTGAAAATCATTGGGGTTGCCACTTAGTTGTTAAGAGCCCCTTTGTACCATATCTCGTCATAGGCGTAGTGTTAAATTCCAAAATTATTGGGGTTGTCGTACAACCCCTTGCATTAAAGTTCACCCATATCCAGGATTTCCGGGTGCAGGGGGGGGGCGCAATACAAAAAGTTGCGCCCTCCGGGCGGCACCCTACGGGCGCGCCATAGAAAAGACCCGGTTCAGGGGGGCGCGCGCCCAAGCGCCCCCCCCCCCTGGATCCGCGCCTGCTGATTGCAAAAATGATTGCCTCATTCGATTCATCAGGCAAATCTCTAGCCGAACCCCTCGCAACCTCACTTGTTGCAAGTGACTTTGTTCTTCATATTAGAGGTCAAATGACGGGGCGGCTAAAAACGATCCGATGTCTTTGTCCGATTGCAAAAATAATGGTCTCATTCGATTCATCGGGTCATTCTCTGTCCGTATTCCTCGCAACCTCACTTGTGGCATATGACCTTAGGTAAAACTTCATTTTCAAGGTCCAAGAACGGCTCAAAATGACCCAAAGTTATAGTTAGGTATATTGCAAAAAAAAGTGGTCGCATTCGATTGCTCGGTATCTAGCCAGGACTTGTCGCTACCTCTCGTGGCAAGTGAACATTTAATTTAATTTGTAATGGTCAAAGGCTCAAACAACCTGATTGCTTATTGTCTGATTATGACAATTTTGTCTGATAGATTCCTCGAGGATTCAGAATTAGGTCTAACGACTTTCGCACCCATCCCTCGTGCCAAAGGACGCAGGAACCGGGGGGAGAGGGGGCAGTCGCCCCCCAACGTTGTCAGATTTTAACATTACGCCTATGGCATTGCATGGAAAGAATCGACTTCAGAATGCCTCCACGGCCGCCCCAACTTTCGGACAGTTCCAGCGCCTCTGCTCGTGCCAAGTGACAGACCTTCATCTTCAAGGTCAAAAGACAGGGCAGCCCAAAACGACCCGAAGTTATGGTCCGATTGCAAAAATATGATGGTCTCATTCAATTCCTCTGCTAAATATAGCATAACCGCACCCCTCGCAATCTCACTCGTGACAAGTGACCTTGACCTTCATTTTAAAGGTCAAAATACTTCAAATGACCCGATATGATTCTCAGATAGGTGTAATATTGAACAAAGGAATCGAATGAGACCATTAATTTTGCTATCCGACGACAATAATATCAGGTCATATTGAGCCACCCCATCCTTTGACGTTGAAAATAAAGGTCACTTGCGGACTTGCCACGAGTGCGGATGCGAGGGGTGCGACTAGATATTGACCTGATGAATCGAATGAGACGTCCATGAAGTTAGTGACAATTATTCAGCGACTGATTCAGCGACGGATTCAGCGACGGATTCAGCGACGGATTCAGCGACGGATTCAGCGACGGATTCAGAATTAACCCAATTAAAGTCAATACTGACACACTTATCCCGAATATGACCTTCATTTTGCTGTTCAATTAAATCAATGGCATTTGCAATGTCAAATTCAAATTCAAACGATGCGGTACCGCAAAACGTCCCGAAATTATTGCCAGATCCTTTTAAAAGTAGACTCAAATGATATACAGGGTCCATATCTAACGTCCGTGACCATAATCGGAACCACAACAAGTTATAGTATTTTAACATTGGAGTTTAAATTCGAGGTCAAACAACGGGGTACCGCACAACGTCCCGAATTTGTTGCCGGATCCTTTCAAAAGTG